>LBNU01025112.1:93343-129886 GCA_014162995.1 Artemisia annua | reverse complement strand
TTGATCCCAACATTAACCATGTTTAGACTTCAAATGGAAAAGTAACTAACCTTTAATGAGTATAGTACACAAAAGTCTTAAACTTAGGTAAAAGGACCTTGCATGGAAAATAAACCAGGCTCAGGGACGGCTAGTGTCATACAGTTAAAATTTTCTCTACATCTAGTGACACTAATCAATGTTTCCACAAATGTTCTCAAAAGTATCACACATAATTGAAAACCTCAATGAATCAGCCTAACGATTTTTTTCTTTTTCCACAATGAGTTTCTAATTTCTTCAAGGTTGTTGTCTAATCGTTCCCTAAATTTTTCAAATGATTTTAACAGTCAAAAAGGCATAATCAGAAACTAGGGTTTATGTAATAATCAATTTGGGCATTTTCTTTTTTATGTGTTTTTAGTCTAATTAATCAGTTCATATAGCTTTAGGGAACACTAAAGAATGCTCGATTGATGTGTTTGCACGATTATGAACAACATAGGTTTGAAATCAAATGATTTAGGGTTTAAGATGTCGATGTCTTTGCTGCTACAACTAGGACGTTTGATTGTACAATATTCATGCATTATGATGCTAACATGCGTGCAAAGTCTCAAATCATAACCCCCAAACCATGATAATAATAGGAAAATTTCGAGTGAGAGAATGAATTAATCTGTGATCTTGAGTGTTAATTTGAGAATTCTGAGCACTTAGGAAGATTTAGAATGAGTTTTTTAATTCATCTGTATACTTGTGTGTGCCTGATGCATTTCTCTATGTGCAAGTACATGTCATCCCATTGAAAGTCAAAATTTATGAAAATGTTTCTTATGGAACATATTTTGAGGTTAAAGGGCTAAATGTGTCAAAAGGCTAAACTTGGAAAAGGATTCAACTCATGAGAAGCAAGTTTTTCAAACTCTACACTCTCGTTTTACACCGGTAAAGCAAGTGTGGAAACCAAAGCAAAGTCGTTCAAAACCTTTCAAACATTCAAAATCTGGAATGCTTTGGCTGCAATAAAAGGAATGTTTCCATTTATCACAAAAACAAATCTTCAAAAAGAACCCATGAGGTTCAACTCTAGATGGAAATCTACCTCTTTAGATTTTAAAAGTCAAAAGAGAGTGGTATATGTGAAAACACATACCTTTATTTGACCAAATTAAGACCAAATACGACCAAAAACCCGACCTTAAATGCCAAAAATATGTTGTTTTTGTGTTTTTGATTATGCAGGTATGGATATGAAATATCGATCCTCTTCCACCAAGAATTGAAGAAGTTTTTAGCTAAATGATCTTTCATCCATCAATGATACATTTTCCTCTGATTTTACCGTGGTTGATACGACCATATCATCCCTCTCTGAGGATAAAATTTTCAAACCCGGTATATTATCTTGTTTTGACTCTAAAGGGCTCCAGCCCGACATCCTTCCTTCTCACAGTACCGATTATGGAAAAATTTTAGATACAAGATTAAAGGATGGATTTTTGATCTATGACGTTAAGAATAAGGAGAAAGTTGAGCTTACTACGGAGAATCTCTATGATTTTGACCTCGCGATCGTCGTTATGATCTTTCTTCCTTATCTTACATATTCTATTGCTTCACCCATCCGTCACTTCCCCAGGAGTGAGGATGTTGTTTTTGACCCCGGCATCTCCGCCTTTCATGCCGAGTGTCCGTTGCTCCCCCAAGGATAACTAAATTAGGGGCGAGTCTAAGCTATGCGACTCGATAATAAACAAGCGCTTCGTGGGAGGCACCCCATGCTTATTCTTTTTATCCTTTTTCCTTTTTATTTTCTTTCACTAATAAATAACCATGAGGAGGGTTCCCTCTTCCATTTTCTCTTGTTGTTTGTTTGTGCTTGTGTTTTATGTCCAAATAGCCTGATAATGAAGACTCTCGTGCTCGTCATGCTTGTCCTTTCTCCACTCGAGTCTCATTTTTCGACGCTTCTCATATCCTAATCGTTTCACGTTTATCTATTTGGCATACCTAATNTCGATAATAAACAAGCGCTTCGTGGGAGGCACCCCATGCTTATTCTTTTTATCCTTTTTCCTTTTTATTTTCTTTCACTAATAAATAACCATGAGGAGGGTTCCCTCTTCCATTTTCTCTTGTTGTTTGTTTGTGCTTGTGTTTTATGTCCAAATAGCCTGATAATGAAGACTCTCGTGCTCGTCATGCTTGTCCTTTCTCCACTCGAGTCTCATTTTTCGACGCTTCTCATATCCTAATCGTTTCACGTTTATCTATTTGGCATACCTAATAAACGGCCTTAGATTTACGTAGGTTACCCTTACCTTCGAAACATTGAGGACAATGTTTCACTTTAGTCTGGGGGGGTGAATCTTTCTATTCGATTTTTGCCTTGCATTTTGCCGAGTACTCACACAACCCCGTTTTTCTGACAAATTTGAAAAATTTTGATGAAAAAGCACAAAAAAATGAGAAAAATTTTAAAAAAAATTACAAAAATATAATAAGTTTTGACATAATGTTGACTTTTCCGCTGGTGAGGGTAGGAATAAAAATTTTGACTTGATCCGGGCGTGTTGAGCCCTAGCTTGTTCCCTTAACCTTTCATAATCATAATACTTGATTATCGGCTAAGCATCCGCGGATCTCATTATTTGAGATTTTAAATTTGCGGAGAACGAGAAATGATAGAGTTTACTTAGAAGTTAGATGCTAAGCATGGAGTAGTTGGTTCTCTTTAAGGCTCATCGAGGGTACTTGTGACCTTTTGTTCCCACATAATTGTCTCACCACATATATAATTGTTAAAATAATTAAGGATATCGACTTTTAGCCGACAATTAGTTCTTGATTTTCTCACAAAAATCCTTGCCTTGAAAATTGGGTACACGTCGAGGTAATAATAAATAAATAAGTGAATGTTGAGTGAATAAGCTACGGTTCGAGATCGGGCCCTTGGATCCTTAGTTCCAAAAGGTTTTAGGTCTTGGCTACCCTCTTGCGCCGGCCCTTGGACCTCTAGTTCAGGAATGTGTGATGTCTTGGTCTAACTACCTTGGATCCTCATTTCAGGAATGTCTTGAGTCTTGGAACTCTCCGTCGTAACGGCCCTTGGATCCTTTACTCCGAGTAGGTTTAAGGTCTTGGAATTACCCCGTGAAGCTCCGTAGTATGCGTTGTCAAAGGAAAGTCAAGTAAAAAAAATAAAAAAATAAAAAATAAAAAAAGGGAGAGAAAGTCAATAATATATATGAATAAGTTTAAATTCCTTGATGTGGACCTCATTTTCATTCGCAACGATTCTTGTGAGAAGATCAATAACTACTTAGCGTCTAAAACTTAATATCTTTATCGGACTAAAAATTATCGAAACGAGAAGAATAAGAAGAAATTCATTTCTCTCACAAAAATAAAATAATTAGAGGAAAATAGGAATATGGGAGTAAGAGGTAAATATAATCACAAGTAACTTCCATGAGTAGTGTTAGCATCTAACTTGTAAGAAAATAATGATTTCGTTTTTACGCTTGGCTTGGGAACTTGTGAAAAATTAGGGACGATGAATTTTATCCGTACGGTCACTTCTCTCTGAATCGTGTTTCTACTCTATGATCCTAAAAGTTATCCCTAGGATAATGAAAAGTTAACATACCGTCACCCGAATAAAGTTAGGTTGTAAATACATAGATAATAAATAAGAATAAGTAGGATAACCGGGGCATTTTTGGAGTTTAAAATTTAGTAGTCTCTTTTGAACATTTTGCTACTTTCAAAGTTAGTAAAAAGAGATGAGGAATTTTAGGTTTTAAAAATGTGAGTTCATAACATTGCGTGAGGACACGGCAATATCTTAGTCTGGGGGATTTTGGTATGTGCTTAAACACATACCTTTTATTTGCCAAAACCCGACCAAAACGACCAAAAACTAACGAATAAATGCCAAATATCTATGTTTTTGTGTTTTTGTATATGCAGGTAAGAAAATATGAGAAAACGACAAAAACTGAGTCAAAAACACTAAAAACGAGCACGAGATATGGAAAGAGTCAAAAGCCGAGGCCATGAGTGCTAAAAATCAAAGAAAGCCCCAGAAGTCAAACCAAGCCCTTTAAGAATGAAGAAATGATAAAAGTGACCTTTGGAGGAAGTTTGAAAAGATTAGCAAAAGTAGTCCTCCAAGTTTCGAGATTTGTCATATTTGGTCCCTTGAAGAATAAATTGAAAAGTCAAAGAAAGCCCTTGGAGATTCAAGAAAAGACAAAATATGCTCTTGGAAATAATTTGGAAGATTGGCTAAGAAGGTCCTTTAAATTTCAGCATGATACACTTTTGGTCCTTGTGATTCTATACACTAAATCCTAAATCCTTACATAACAAACCAACCGGATCCAATTTACACTTAAACCCTTTTAACCAATAAAACCCAATCCCAACTATTAACATCACAAGCCCAATAAAAACCCACCCTTTTCTTATAAACATACCAGGCCCATTTCCTTTAATCCTAAAACCGGCCTACAACAAACCTAACCAAACCCGACCCTTTTTCCTTACCCACGGTCAAACCCCCAATCCCCTCAAGTCAAAATAATAAATAACGTAACTTTCTCTCCATTGTTTAATGAGTCTCTTAAAAGTCGTGCTCCAGACGTATCAACTGTTGCCGCTGCACAACCTGATAATATTCAAATTCTTGATACATCTGAACCAATAACAACAATTCTTGCTACTGATGCACCTCCAATTGGCTCTCCGACAACAGAAGAACAAACAGCTTCCAACAACAACGATACAGTTGATGATCAACAAAAACAACAAGTACCCGCACCTGCAGATTATGACGGAAATATGTTCTTCAATCTATTTGCACCGGCTCCAACCGTTTCTGATATAGCAGAGTCATCTTCTCACAATTTGGATCCGTATAATATGCATATGTTCTACCAATATCACCCTTCGACATATCATTGGACTTTAATGGATTTGGAAAAACAAGCTGGACGCTGAAGGCACAATATTTTGTAACAAATCTCGTTTTGTAGCAAAAAGGATACGGTCAAGGAAGCAGGATTGTACATAACTGTCATCAACAAAAGCTGAATATGTAGCCATGTCTTCCTGTTGTGCTCAAATCATTTGACAAGATCTCGATCATTGCCATCTCCTGCATTCTTGTTCAACATTCAAAATACAAGCATGTTGCTCTCCGATGTCATTTCATCAAGGAGCATGTCGAAAAAAGGTACGATTGAACTATATTGTGTGGATACTCAAAATCATCTTTCAAAGTGTGCAAACATCAAATCTTCAAAACATGTTCCTTATATGGAAAAAAATTCAAAATTCAATCAATGGAACATATTTTGAGGGGGAGAAAATTTTTCACAATATCATGAAGTTTGCACACCTTATCATAAGTCTTCAAGAAAAAAATTTGTTTCTTCATCATTCAGATTAAAAACTCATTTTCAAAAGTTCTAGGATCTCTCGAATTAAAATGTGCAAAAAGGTTTCACAAAGTCTATGCTAATTCGAGGGGGAGAAAAGAAATTTTTCTGTAGTGATCCCAACATTAACCATGTTTAGACTTCAAATGGAAAAGTAACTAACCTTTAATGAGTATAGTACACAAAAGTCTTAAACTTAGGTAAAAGGACCTTGCATGGAAAATAAACCAGGCTCAGGGACGGCTAGTGTCATACAGTTAAAATTTTCTCTACATCTAGTGACACTAATCAATGTTTCCACAAATGTTCTCAAAAGTATCACACATAATTGAAAACCTCAATGAATCAGCCTAACGATTTTTTTCTTTTTCCACAATGAGTTTCTAATTTCTTCAAGGTTGTTGTCTAATCGTTCCCTAAATTTTTCAAATGATTTTAACAGTCAAAAAGGCATAATCAGAAACTACGGTTTATGTAATAATCAATTTGGGCATTTTCTTTTTTATGTGTTTTTAGTCTAATTAATCAATTCATATAGCTTTAGGGAACACTAAAGAATGCTCGATTGATGTGTTTGCACGATTATGAACAACATAGGTTTGAAATCAAATGATTTAGGGTTTAAGATGTCGATGTCTTTGCTGCTACAACTAGGACGTTTGATTGTAAAATATTCATGCATTATGATGCTAACATGCGTGCAAAGTCTCAAATCATAACCCCAAACCATGATAATAATAGGAAAATTTCGAGTGAGAGAATGAATTAATCTGTGATCTTGAGTGTTAATTTGAGAATTCTGAGCACTTAGGAAGATTTAGAATGAGTTTTTTAATTCATCTGTATACTTGTGTGTGCCTGATGCATTTCTCTATGTGCAAGTACATGTCATCCCATTGAAAGTCAAAATTTATGAAAATGTTTCTTATGGAACATATTTTGAGGTTAAAGGGCTAAATGTGTCAAAAGGCTAAACTTGGAAAAGGATTCAACTGATGAGAAGCAAGTTTTTCAAACTCTACACTCTCGTTTTACACCGGTAAAGCAAGTGTGGAAACCAAAGCAAAGTCGTTCAAAACCTTTCAAACATTCAAAATCTGGAATGCTTTGGCTGCAATAAAAGGAATGTTTCCATTTATCACAAAAACAAATCTTCAAAAAGAACCCATGAGGTTCAACTCTAGATGGAAATCTACCTCTTTAGATTTTAAAAGTCAAAAGAGAGTGGTATATGTGAAAACACATACCTTTATTTGACCAAATTAAGACCAAATACGACCAAAAACCCGACCTTAAATGCCAAAAATATGTTGTTTTTGTGTTTTTGATTATGCAGGTATGGATATGAAAGAGATGGACATAAAATCAAAGAAAACGGCGAACACGAGCACGGGATTTTGGAAAGAGTGAATAAAGCCGAAGCCGGGGAAGAAATTTGCATTTTGGATCAAAGATATGCTCATTTGTCAAAATCTACCTTGAAGTATCATCACTTGTCACAATCAGTCCATGGAAAAATATTACAGAACTAGTCCCTTGATTTTATATTATGGCAAAAATTAGTCCTTGGGACAATTATTAGTTAAAACAAACAAATAAACCCAAAACATAATACAATCCAACAAGAGCCCATTCCCCTTTCAGCCCATTTCACCCTTTGTCTATTAAATCCAAAACCTGTACCCGACCCAACCATCAAACAATAATAAAAAATTAACTCACGCCTTTGTACCCCGTACACCTTTTTTCCCCAAATCATAAGAACCCTAATTCACCCACAAGCAAAATTACCACAATTAAGGGCAATTAAGTCCAATCATACGCTTCTAGAAGAATTTTAGTGATCTCAGGACCATGTCAAATCAAAAGAAACACACAAAGGGATTATGTGGCAGCTTATCATTGGACGTGACACCTCATTGGGACTGATCCTAGGGCTGTGATTAAATGTAATCATTGGGAAATGATTGGACGGATTAGATTGGGTCAGAGAAAGCACAACCTCACAAGGATTTCTAGCATGGACTTACTAGATCCTTCACCTCCTCCCGGCTATATAAGCCCCCTCACACTCACATTTTGAAGCAGTTAGTTAGCTTAGGAGTAGTGTAAAATAGCTTATTTTAGTTTAATTTTTGTAGCTTATTGTAGTATAGTTTCTGCTATTAGTTTACTCAAGCTTTGTAACTCTTTTTCAAGACATTATGAATTCAGTTTTTACTTAAATTGCAATTTACTTTCAAAAGTTCAATTAGATCTTTTAAATCTTCATTACATGTTTTCATAAGCTCAAACCATAGCTTGTAGTTTGTGATATCTGCTGTTAATGGTACATATGGATTCTGGTCAATAAAAGTCAACGATTATTCATCATGATGAATCTGGGTAATTCAGAGGTGGATTGTGGTGTTGAGGTGATGTTAGTTTAGCCTATCTAAAGATAGGCTTGGGTTGGAATGCACCCTATGTCAGTTAGGGTTTTGATCCTGTAAGATCTTATTTTCACTTTCTAGTTCTAAATTTTATTTCATAAGTTTTTAGTATAGTTCTGTGATTTTTGGTTATTTATTTTTCTATTGGAGTGATCTCTGCATGTTTGAGCTATTGTGAGTAGTTTTAGTCATATTGTAGTTAAATTGTTCATGTTTCATTGTTATATCATTTTATACTGTGAGATATTGATTAATTGTGTTTCTGTGGTAATTGTTGTTAAGCATTGTGGATTTGTGTTTCATTCAGTGCATTAGATCATAACATAAGCATAGGTGGTAGTTTAATGACTTGAATCTCATTTTAGCTTCATAATAGTTCTTACCTGCTAGGATAAGGGGTGTTTGGCGCAGTAGAAGTTTCTCTGTTGGAGACCTATTTGGCCATTGCTTCAATTTGATCCTGCATTCATTAGTGATTAAGAGTAGTATTTAGTTGATGTAACACCCCTAAAAATGGGTCCAGCGGAAGCATACATGTCACTGGGGTGCTACTCAAATAGTATCACAACACAAAGTATAAAGAACGGTTTTTATCTCAACCGTTTAGAATAAATTTCACTATTAAAAACAATGAGTTTACATATTTCAAAAGTATTGCGGAAATAGGCCCATAAAATAAATGAAGTGGTCCCAACTATTTATCAGAGTCATCTATAATCATGTCATGCCGTTTGCCAAGTGCCTCCAAGAGTAAGTTATCACCTTAGGAAACCTGAGAATACATGCTAAAAAGTGTCAACACAAAGGTTGGTGAGTTCATTGAGTTTATGTAAAAACAGTTAAAGTGATTCGAGTTTGTGAGATAATGAAGTAAATAGTGAGTTACGTTGTCATACACCCATAGGTCGTTTGTTGTTTGCCCTAACCGGGTCAATAGTTGAGTGAATCAATAGTGTTTGTATAAAAATCAGTTGAATTACTCAGGTCGATAGCCGAGTAAATCCTTAATGTTTGTATAAAATTGTTTGATTGGGTAATTCTCTGGTGTTTTCATAAAACATTTGAACACAAGTTTTCCAGTTAGATAACATAATTGGATCGTAGTGTAATACATTGCCCTAAGCCTCATGACACGCAAACCTTAACATAGGGTGATATCAATAATGATATAAATAGCCTACATCATGAATGATGTAGGTGATAGTCCCGTCGTCGTCGTAGGAGTTTGCCAACTTCCTATTTATATTCGAATAAAGTGCATTTGGTAACCATTTCAGGCTAACTTCAAATGGGGCGTCAACTGCCAATAGATCTATTCACTAAACTCGCGTTCACTCGCAAGTGATTAATGGTTCATGATATGAGGGACTTTTGGCAAGGGTGTTAACTTAGGCAATATCAATCACGATAGCATACAGAAAAATACTTGTGTTCAGGTTTGTAACATGTAATATGTTTAAATAAACAAATAGAGTGTATCATCAATTTAGTAAAGTGTTTAAGATAAACGAGTAAAAGATGTAAGTAAAACAAGCATATATCTCCCCCAAATAGTTCAAAATAGATAAAAGAGGGGCTATGACTCACCTGATAGTGAAAATATTGAGTAGTGATAGTGAGCGGCACCGACATGCGACCTAGATTAGTATGGCAAGTTTAGGTCACAGTTTCAGTTGAGACTCGATGAAGTTCAAATAATTAAAAGTTTTTAAGTGTTTGTGTTATTGTTACTTGTGTGGCAATGTTTATGTTTAAACAATTTCTAAGTGTTTGTAAGTATTGGCTCTTGGAAAGTGAATAAGTTTATAGATGAGTATAAAAGTATACAAGACGAATGAGCTTTCGTTAAAAGTATACGAAAGACAATGTACGGAAAATTATCGCAAAATAAAGCTCGTGAATAATAGACGTTGTCCGAATGATATATCAAAATATTGTTAGTTAAAGGTATATATACATATATAATTTTCGATTTAAGCTAAGTCTAGATTTTTGACAAAAATCAGGCATGGCCCATTTATATGTTTTAGTTTTCCAAAAACCTCAAATATTGCAATTTTCCCCTTTAAAACATTAAACAACTTTAAACCACTTAATAAACTTATATAAGTTTCAATAAGTTAAAATACGTCAAATAAGCTCAATTACGTTATAATAAGCAATAGTCTTTAAAATAAGTGAAACTTATATATTTGTATTAGTTTGATTTAATAAGTCTAGAATAAGCCAAAGAGACCGCAGATTAGACTTTTTAATTAATTTATATCAAAATAGGCCAAAGAGGCCGCGGATTAGACTTTTTGTATAATTTATATTAAAATATGTCAAAGAGATAAATCCAAATAAATAAGCAATCTCAAATAAGTTGTAAATAAACTAAAAATAAAGACTTAGGCCATGATATACAAAATGAACAAAAACCAAGCTACACAATTTGGGCTCCTCGGCCCGATATCGCACGACATAACAGTGAACCAAGCCGACCAAAATGTTTTCAATAGAAAAATTGTAAATCAAATATGCACTTCTAAATTTTAGATTAGGCACCTTAATTATTGATTTATAAAATAAGCGAAAATCCGAACCCCCCATGTGGGCTGCTCGATCCCATCTTAGTCTCGACATACACAGTACAAAACATAACCCATATTTGTTTATCCAAATTCCAAAATTTTCAAATAAGTTTACTACTATGTACTGTAACAATTTAATAGGTAAGCTAAAAGAAAAATATAAGATAAGCACCTTTTCTTTCCAATTGAGCCATACTTTTATGTTCTTTTTAGATCTAGTTTACTTTGTTTATTTAAGACCAAAATTGTTCAAGAACTTCACATGAAAATTAATTATGTTTCGAATGGTATAAGAAAATAAGCCAGAACTTATTTTGTAGTGCTTCTTAGTGATTCATGTGTTCAAATAAGCCACAAGCTCAAACAACAAACTTTTTACTCCTATATATGTATGTCGATTGTATATTTGTTCAAGATAAGTTGTGACTTGCAAATTGCAATTCATTACCATATCAATTTAGTTATCAACATATCATCAAGATTATTTTAGTTTAGGAAAGCATAAGACCAAGTAATACAAAGGTTATAGATTTAAGTGAATTCTTACAAAGGGTAGAGTGTGGTTCGACAAGATGAATGATCAAGAATACCAATTTACTAATCCAAGATCTCCAAAATTACTCTAACTCTTGAACCCAAAACCAAATCACACTTGAGCTAGGAACACCAGTGTCTATATTTGCGAAAGATTTGAAAATGTAACTGTGGTTTGCTCTTGTGTTTCGTGTAGCAGATAAAAGAAAACATAAGTAGGTCATTTGACCTTACTTTTGGAGTTGAGAATTTGTGAGTGGTCATTCTTGGCAAAAATCACTTTCACTTTGCAATACATGTGACTTTGATAGGGTTTAGGAAAACATGTGAATTGGGTTTATAGAGGGTGTTTTTGACTTTGAATCTTGAAGTGTCAATATAATGTGGGTCTAACTTGGGTAAAAGACATATGTAGTAGGTTATGAAAAAATCAGTACACATGTGATGGGTGAAGGGATGTGTTCGATCAGGTAAAACAAAGGAAAAGAGAAAATTTTGACCTCATTTCTTGTGTATAGCTATGATGTGTATCCATGTTGAGTTAAGAACAAAATATTAATGCTAAGTGTCATTGACATTTGCAAGTTTGGATGTAAACATGTGATATTTGGATAGATATATTTTAAAATGGGCGGCAAGTGAAAGAATAGAGAGGAGGGAAGTGCTTTTGATTTTATTTAGTGTATTTCGTGTCTCGCTTTAGATTAAAATGTAGTCGTTGTATCCCGGTTTGGTGTTTTTGAGCAAAACGCATAAAATACGTTTTTGTGAGTGTTTTCATAAAATAATATAAAAACATTCTTATTGACTCCGAAAATTATTTATTAGGCTTAAACCATGACTAAAGTAGTGTCGGTACGTGTGCGGTGTCGTTGCATGAAATGTGAGTTACATCACATATTTACTTGACAAAATCGTTCGTAGTTGTAAAAAAAATTACCATGAAAATGGTTAATTAGACCTTCATAATAAATTACTTCATGTTTAGCGATAATTAGTGACTAGGTAAATTACGGGGTATTTCAGTACCAACTCGTTAAACTGAATTCCGTCCCGGAATTCTAAGTTGTGGTAGTTGTCGGGGTTGTCTTGGAAAGTAAGGATGGGTGATACTCTTGTCGGAGGATGTTTGCTCGCTACAGGTGAAAGCTAAGGGTCTTACTGTTGGATGTAACCTCTGATTATTCCAATGTAAAAGTGATGTCCCGTCCCCAAAAGATTATGCTATCTAAAACTCCAAAAGGGCACGTCGTTTCCTGACTAATTGATTATTTCAGTCCACCCGCTTTTACCTGTGTGAGAATCTTATCTTATAGGGTGAGTGGGAAGGTCGTACTTTGAAGGAATGATGTCAAGGTATAACATATTGCTATTGTATATCTTAGGCATGTCAGGTTGTATGTAAGTATAGCAATTATTTCGAGGTTTGATCCTAAGATTGGTTCGAGGATTGTGTGTTTTCCTGCTTAGAGGCATTGATAAAATTTTGCTCAAAATTTTTATTTGAGTAAGCGTTTTCACGAATTTGACTAAATCAAAAATCTAGAAGACACACATTTTTTTTTGAGGTTAATAGTCGGGTAAATTAATGTGACCCTGAAAAATAAAAGTTTAGTAGAACGAATTTTTATATATGGTGTAAATAAGATAATTTCACAGAAATCAATGTTTAGACGTTTGTTAACATACGAAGGCTTGATAAGGTCTGACTAAAATAGGTATATAATTTAGTAGTGTGGGTTTTTAAGCATGGTGTAGATAAAATAACTTTACAAAAATATTACTTAGTCGCTCTTTAATATGCAGAGGTTTTGATATAGTTTGACCAGAGAAAATTTTTAACTCTACAAAATGAGTATCTCAGAAAAATATTTTTGTAGTTGATATAAACGCGTTTTAAAGAAAGATCTTTGAAAGTGAAATCATTGAAGATGAAGGTATATTTGGGTATGACATTTATATAAGTTTATGAAGGTTCAAGGATAAAGTCTAGTTTCCAATGCTTGGTAGTGTTTGGTGGCTAAATATCAGGTGAATCTTATAGTGGTGGTACTTAACTCACTTGGGCAATACTGGGTTGTATCATGGCTTATATTGTTGAAATGAACGTGTGAGTTGGACATTATGCCATGAGGTGTTCTCTTTGGTTACAAGTGAAAGTTGTAGATTGATAAGGGAATCTAATCGCAAGGAACGAGTAGTTAACTTGTTTAGAGATGAATGGCAACAGGACTCAGTGGATTGTTGTCTATAGTTTCAGGCAGAGGTGCGAGATTCACTCCTAAGGTTTGGTTTATTTCCAAAAAATGTTGGTTATTATGTTTATAAGGCAATAACATAAAAACACTTTTTCATAGAAGTAAATGGTCTGCAAGATGATTTGTAAAAATATTTTATAAAATGATTTGTAAAATAGTTTATGAGGTAATAGAAAAATAATTTATTGTTTGTAAAATAATAGCAAAACTATAGTGTAGTTGGTGATATAGTTGCAAGACAGCAAATAATTTTGTAAAACAGTTTATGGGACATTTAGAAAAGCAATTCATCGTTTATAATAGAGCAGGGAGGCCGAAATTTTGATTTTAGAAAAACATTTCGTGGAGTGTATTGTAGGATAATTGAGAACAGTTCGTACGTTACTAGTGACATGGTGTATTATTTTATAAGATGGTGGGAAGATAGACAACTGGTAGTCCCAAGGGGTGAGTGAAAGATCATGTGTTCCGAAGATAGTGGTTCAGGTTACTCCGTAAGGTCTTAAGGATTCTGTAGGTTCACAAGTATAACTTATTGTATGCTTTCTAGACCTTCCTAAAGGTGCATTGGTTCTTTTGTTGTTTGCTTCCATCAAGAGGTTTTCCTCATAGGTACTATGGAAAATCGTTTCTGGGATGACTAGTGACTTAACCTTGATTCGTCAATTGTGTGTATGGTCTAGGGTAGAGGTGACTATAACATAACCCGTAATAGTATGTATAAGTTATTAATATATGTTATGTAATGTTTTAATGGTTATGCATCATCTGCTAAGCAAATCTCCATGCATAGTGTTGGGAAAGTGTAGGCACGGGGGCGCAAAGTAATATAGTGTAGAATGGTCTGTTTAGAGAGCATAGTATTGCAATGAGAAGTGTGTTGTATTTAAGAGAAAAGTACTGCAATGAGAAAGTATTGTGGTACCAGTGTGTTGTATGTAGGAGTAAATCTCTTTATGTAATGCTCGTGAACATACGCAGACATTTAACCGTTCTCAGAAATCAAATAGAAAGTCAACCGTACATAACCCCATTATAACTACTCTGAGTATCACAAATTTCACCTCTGAGTCGGACATAGGTGATCAGACTATGTCCCACTGTCCATGGTTGAATATAGGTGATTAGTCTATATTCACCCGAGGTTCAATGAACTTTAAAATACTCGGCTCAGTTATACTAGTAATGTGACCTTTAAAAGATGTTTTGAAAGGCTAAGACAAATGTCCAAACTCAAGGTCGAATGATGTGATTACATAAGAAAAGATGCAATGTTGTGATAGATATGATACGTAAGCATAAGTATACAGAAAAATACTTATACTAGATAGCGGAAACAAGTGGATATAAATCATTCAATAGTAAGACACACATCTCATCAAGTATAATAGTGAGCAACATCACCAGTGAGGCATAAGCTTGGTAGGCAGGCACGTGACGGTCATAGGGTTAAGTTTTTGAAAAAAAATGGTTATAGTCTGGGTTTTGAAAATGCCAGTTCTCTATAACCTGTGGCTCTGATACCATCTGTAACACCCCCAAAAATGGGTCCACCGGAAGCATACATGTCACTGGGGTGCTACTCAATTAGTAACACAACACAAAGTATAAAGAAAGGTTTGTATCTCAACCTTTTAGAATAAATTTCACTATTAAAAACAATGAGTTTACATATTTCAAAAGTATTGCGGAAATAAGCCCATAAAATAAATGAAGTGGTCCCAACTATTTATCAGAGTCATCTATGACCATGCCATGCCGTTTGCCAAGTGCCTCCAAGAGTAAGTTATCACTTTAGGAAACCTGAGAATACATGCTAAAAAGTGTCAACACAAAGGTTGGTGAGTTCATAGAGTTTATATAAAAACAGTTAAAGTGATTCGAGTTTGTGAGATAATGAAGTAAATAGTGGGTTACGTTGTCATACACCCATAGTTCGTTTGTTGTTTGCCCTAACCGGGTCAATAGTTGAGTGAATCAATAGTGTTTGTATAAAAATCAGTTGAATTACTCAGGTCGATAGCTGAGTAAATCCTTAATGTTTGTATAAAATTGTTTGATTGGGTGATTCCCTGGTGTTTTCATAAAACATTTGAATACAAGTTTTCCAGTTAGATAACATAATTGCATCGTAGTGTAATATATTGCCCTAAGCCTCATGACACGCAAACCTTAACATAGGGTGATATCAATAATGATATAAATAGCCTACATCATGAATGATGTAGGTGATAGTGCCCTCGTCGTCGTAGGAGTTTGCCAACTTCCTATTTATATTCGAATAAAGTACATTTGGTAACCATTTCAGGCTAACTTCAAATGGGGCGTCAACTGCCAATAGATCTATTCACTAAATTCGCGTTCACTCGCAAGTTATTAAGGGTTCATGATATGAGGGACTTTTGGCAAGGGTGTTAACTTAGGCAATATCGATCAGGATAGCATACAGAAAAATACTTGTGTTCAGGTTTGTAACATGTAATATGTTTCAATAAACAAATAGAGTGTATCATCAATTTAGTAAAGTGTTTAAGATAAACGAGTAAAAGATGTAAGTAAAACGAGCATGTATCTCCCCCAAAGAGTTCAAAATAGATAAAAGAGGGGCTATGACTCACATGATAGTGAAAATATTGAGTAGTGATAGTGAGCGGCACCTACATGCGACCTAGATTAGTATGGAAAGTTTAGGTCACAGTTTCAGTTGAGACTCGATGAAGTTCAAATAATTAAAAGTTTTTAAGTGTTTGTGTTATTATTGCTTGTGTGGCAATGTTTATGTTTAAACAATTTCTAAGTGTTTGTAAGTATTGGCTCTTGGAAAGTGAATAAGTTTATAGATGAGTATAAAAGTATACAAGACGAATGAGCTTTCGTTAAAAGTATCCGAAAGACAATGTACGGAAAATTATCGCAAAATAAAGCTCGTGAATAATAGACGTTGTCGGAATGATATATCAAAATATTGTTAGTTAAAGGTATATATACATATATAATTTTCGATTTAAGCTAAGTCTAAATTTTTGACAAAAATCAGGCATGGCCCATTTATATGTTTTAGTTTTCCAAAAACCTTAAATATTGCAATTTTCCCCTTTAAAACATTAAACAACTTTAAACCACTTAATAAACTTATATAAGTTTCAATAAGTTAAAATATGTCAAATAAGCTCAATTACGTTATAATAAGCAATAGTCTTTAAAATAAGTGAAACTTATATATTTGTATTAGGTTTGATTTAATAAGTCCCGAATAAGCCAAAGAGACCGCAGATTAGACTTTTTAATTAATTTATATCAAAATAGGCCAAAGAGGCCGCGGATTAGACTTTTTTTTATAATTTATATTAAAATATGTCAAAGAGATAAATCCAAATAAATAAGCAATCTCAATTAAGTTGTAAATAAACCAAAAATAAAGACTTAGGCCATGATATACAAAATGAACAAAAACCAAGCTACACAATTTGGGCTCCTCTGCCCGATATCGCACGACACAACAGTGAACCAAGCAGACCAAAATGTTTTCAACAGAATAATTGTAAATCAAATATGCACTTCCAAATTTGAGATTAGGCACCTTAATTATTGATTTATAAAATAAGCGAAAATCCGAACACCCCATGTGGGCTGCTCGATCCCATCTTAGTCTCGACATACACAGTACAAAACATAACCCATATTTGTTTATCCAAATTCCAAAATTTTCAAATAAGTTTACTATTATGTAATGTAACAATTTATTAGGTAAGCTAAAAGAAAAATATAAGATAAGCACCTTTTCTTTCCAATTGAGCCATACTTTTATGTTCTTTTTAGATCTAGTTTACTTGGTTTATTTAAGACCAAAATTGTTCAAGAACTTCACATGAAAATTAATTATGTTTCTAATGGTATAAGAAAATAAGCAAGAACTTATTTTGTAGTGCTTCTTAGTGATTCATGTGTTCAAATAAGCCACTCCTATATATGTATGTCGATTGTTTATTTGTTCAAGATAAGTTGTGACTTGCAATTCATTACCATATCAATTTAGTTATCAACATATCATCAAGATTATTTTAGTTTAGGAAAGCATAAGACCAAGTAATACAAAGCTTATAGATTTAAGAGAATTCTTACAAAGGGTAGAGTGTGGTTCGACGAGATGAATGACCAAGAATACCAATTTACTAATCCAAGATCTCCAAAATTACTATAACTCTTGAACCCAAAACCAAATCACACTTGAGCTAGGAACACCAGTGTCTATATTTGTGAAAGATTTGAAAATGTTACTATGTTTTGCTCTTGTGCTTCGAGTAGCAGATAAAAGAAAACTTAAGTGGGTCATTTGACCTTACTTTTGGAGTTGAGAATTTTTGAGTGGTCATTCTTGGCAAAAATCACTTTCACTTTGCAATACATGTGACTTTGATAGGGTTTAGGAAAACATGTGAATTGGGTTTATAGAGGGTGTTTTTGACTTTGAATCTTGAAGTGTCAATATAATGTGGGTCTAACTTGGGTAAAAGACATATGTAGTAGGTTATGTCAATATCAAAATCAGTACACATGTGATGGGTGAAGGGATGTGTTCGATCAGGTAAAACAAAGGAAAAGAGAAAATTTTGACCTCATTTCTTGTGTATAGCTATGATGTGTATCCATGTTGAGTTAAGAGCAAAATATTAATGTTAAGTGTCATTGACATTTGCAAGTTTAGATGTAAACATGTGATATTTGGATAGATATATTTTAAAATGGGCGGCAAGTGAAAGAATAGAGAGGAGGGAAGTGCTTTTGATTTTATTTAGTGTATTTCGTGTCTCGCTTTAGCTTAAAATGTAGTCGTTGTATCCCGGTTTGGTGTTTTTGAGCAAAACGCATAAAATACGTTTTTTGAGTGTTTTCATAAAATAATATAAAAATATTCTTATTGACTCCGAAAATTATTTATTGGACTTAAACCATGACTAAAGTAGTGTCGGCACGCATGCGGTGTCGGTGCATGAAATGTGAGTTACGTCACATATTTACTTGACGAAATCGTTCGTAGTTGTAAAAACAATTACCATGAAAATGGTTAATTAGACCTTCATAATAAATTACTTCATGTTTAGCGATAATTAGTGACTATGTAAATTACAGGGTATTACAGTTGACTTCAATCAGTTTCAGATAGTATTATAAGATTTTCATTGGTGTTGTATGTTTTGAAAGTTGAAATAGCCTAGGTTGTGATTTGTTGAGGAATTTAGTTTTGGATCACTTTAGGTACTTAAACATGTTCACTATAGGTTAGTTGAGGTGTGCAACATCTGGTAGCATAGAATTGTAGGTCAACATTTTCATTTTGATCCATTTTCAAAGTCCATTTTAACTGCATCAGCATAGCTTTTTAATAACTAGTTTCTAGCTTCACTTCTTTTCCAAAATCCCTATAAATTGTTTTTCTGTAAACTCTAATAGATTAAATTCATTTGTTTTCAACTTTTATTCAATAGCTTAATCATTTTGTTGTTTATATCATAGCTCTGAAATGCCCCCTTAGGCCTTTATCTCCCTTGCACCATTAGTGTAAACTGTCCCCACTGGACCTTTAGCAGCTAGTTTTTAGAGCTTTTACAAGCCCCTTATTTGCTCATATTTGGTTTGTATACTCTTTGATGTTTGGACTTTAGATATTTTTAGTTTGCACTCTCATCTTCATCTTCCTAGTTTATTTAGTTAGCTTAAACTAGGCCTTCTAGCTGTTTCTTGCTCAGTTACCCATTAACTTTTTACTCTCATTTTGTTTTTTTTAGCTTAACTAGGTCTACATTTTAGTTAATATCTGCTAATTTCTGACCCTTTTTGCTTATTTGGATTCCCCCTTAGTTCTTTTAGCTTATTGTTCCATTAGTTTAGCCGGCAACAGCTTATAGTAGCTTGTTGAGGATTGCTTTGGTCTGCTCTTGTCATATCTGTCCTAAGTAGCTTCTTTTGCAGCCTTGTTTTTTAGCTTATTTATAATCATTAAAGTCTGAATTTTGGTTCACAATTAGCCTTTAGTACAAACTATTATGACTTGAGTTTGGTTTGACCTTTTGAGCTTGTTTAGTTGCCTAGATCAGGAATGCTTGTGCCCCTTTTTAGTTTAGCATATTTGTTTTCTTTTAGTTGTTCATTAATCTGTCGGCCTTTTATGATCATTTCAGTGCTTATTTTCAAGTTTCAGAAAAGTTGGTTTTACAAAAAAATCTTGTTTTCATTTGTTTTATAATTTTCAAAAAGAAAAATTCAAAAACAAAAATGTTTTTGCAAAAAGCTGAGGTCCAGGTTCGAACCTGGTACCTCCTGCCCCTTCACACCCCACACAACACAATCTTAACCAATTTTCCCGTAGGACTTTTTCATTAGATACTTGCAAAATTTATTAGTTAGCCTCTTTTTAACCTTTTAGCTTAATTAACTTATTTTGATTATTCCTGCTTATCTAGGACTGCTTTTTCCAATCTTGTATCTTTCCTAATATTAGAATAGTATAAAGTATTTTTAATAAAAATTCTAGATTTATTTGACCTTTTACTATTTTTTTAGCATTTAATTAGTTTCAAAGTGTTTTTAATTCATAATAGTTAAATAAAAAGTCAAAAAAAAAATATTTTTCTTTTTCCCAAAATTTTCTTTTTACATTTAGAACGTAGAAAAATTATTTTAATGCCCGTAGGTTTAGAATTACCTTAGTTCACTTTTTAATTTGCGTTCGTACGTAGTTTTTAATTGTTTCGCGCGTTTTTATATTAGATTTACTTGTTTCCCTTATTTGTTCAATTGTTTTTACTTGTTTATTACATACTTTCTTGTATTGATTAAATTTTCGTAGTTATAATTTCACAAAATCTCACTTTATTCACTATTCACTTCACGAATCACGAATCGAGAATTAACGATTTCATTCACACCTTCGCTGGGACACGACCCAGGGAAATAATTTCACGAGTATTTTTGGACAAATCACTATACTATAATTTTTAAATCAGAGAGACACCGGGTTTCTCAAACTTTCAACAGAAAAAGAGTTTTAAATTTCCATCCTCGTTGGAATTCAACATCTTTTAATCGGATTGACACAACCTATAAATGGATTTCAAATTTTGGCAAACCCATTGGCGCCGTGCTTAAATGGGTTCCCCAGGTTGGTATGTAATGTGATATTCAAGCATTCTTTGTTGCATAATAGTTGATTGTGTTTTCTAAAACCTTGAGCAGAATCATCCCAAAAAAATTTCAAAAAGTGGTTTTAAATACAATTCAAAATTTTGCTTAAGAAGACTATCTCTCAAATAAACTTCATTATTTGAGGGGAGTATTTTTGTTAAAAGAAAACAAATTTTGTATTAAAGCTATGGCTTGTGCACACATAACAGTGTACAACCCGCGCTTTGTAATTAAAGGACCCTGAGGTACGCTTCAGTGCCTCAATCCTAATATAAGGAGCGAAAGCTTCTTACTTTTGAGTAGAATCAATCAAATTTTGCAAAGTTTTTTTCATAATTCTGCGCGAAAGAACAAGTATTCTCTCTCGTAATCAAAACCTCAAAACGTTATTTCACTAATTGAGGATGAGTATCTGAAACAATCTTTGTTCTAGATGAAAAGTTCTTGTTGGATACTTCCCGTAAACCTCAAAAAGCATATTTTAATCAAAAGTTTTCCAAAAACAACATCAATATGCTATTTTTGAAAGGGAGAAAAACAAAAGTGATTAAAATATGGTTGAAAAGAATGGAATCTCGCATGAGCTCGACTCAGATATAACCAAAGAATTGACGAAACTCAAAAGTTAGTAATTGAAAAGACTTGTCCTTGACGGGTAGTAATTTCAAGTTGGTTATTAGAGCTAGTTGTCACCTAAAAGCTGATGACGTATCTCTTCAACTAGCGACGTAAGCGTGGCTCGAACAGGATTTGTCTAAGTAGAATGTACCGTTTCGAGAGATTCTCTTTGAATATGACCAGGACGGGTAATAATTTCAAGCTAGCCTAACTAGTTATGTAAGCGTGTCTCGAATCGGTCATGTTCACTGAGATTCAATCAATTCAAAAGTGCGAACTCTACCCAACATGTGTAAATTTCTATTTATAACTCATAAGCACATGTGAAGGGGGAGTATTTTTGAAAAATGTAAAACTCTTAAAGTATTAACCAAATATGTTTTATAATCATAAACACTTTGAGAGATTTTCAAATGAGTGGTTAATGGCAACATAGGATAGTCATGGAGTTATAAGGTGACTAAGGATAGGAAAATCGTCCTATGATTCGCCAGTGCCGGAGGGATCTACCCAAGGACAACACCAATAGTTTAGTACTAGAAGTCCTTAGGTATGATTGAAAAATAAAAAGGAGTAAAGAATGAAAGGAGAAAGAAGGGGTTGAAGAATTAAAAAGAAAAGTTATGAAAAGGGTGAAAATAAATAGCCCTCCAAATGTTCAACCTTAGGGCAGAAACCGGGTTCAATTCATATGCTACTGGTTGTTACTTAAGTGACACCGATATTGAAGACAAAGACGTCATTAACCCAGTGACGCACTGCACTAAACCTTCTAAGCCACTCAAGTTCTCTTAAAAGAGCTTGTTTAATTCTCACGGGAAACCCTGCATAATCTATCGACCGCTCATTATGAGTTATGTTGATATTGAAACAGGAGACACCGCTCCAGTCTCTGACCACTAAAATATGCAATTATCGAGTCTATAGCCACGAGATACATCAAAAGATCTCTTAGGAACACTTAATATTTCTACACTGGTGGTTCAACATTAAGGACGCCAGTTGTAAATTATTGAGTCCTTCGCTGATCTTAGCAATCTGCCAGAACATTTATGAGAGGATTTACAATTGTGATTCTCAATGATTAAATGGAAACTCCTGCCAGGGTCAACATCAAACAGCCCTGACAGCAGGTCACTTTGGTAACTCCTTGTGGGTTACGCTTAGTGTTTGTGGTGGTTTCAAACGGTCTATATTCGTGGGGTGATCTCCAACGACTCACCCAATCGTTGATGTACTTCGGTAGATCTTGCAAGCCCTCTCGAGGGCATCCGATTCGGGAACGGCCTTGGTAAGGATTAGAAAAAGTTTTCACACTATGTTGTAAATGATCTCGAAGTCCGAACCTGTAAGTACCGGATGTTTATTGCTAACTGTTTTATGCAGGTACAACCATCATCATGACACCAGTTTCACATGCTCTTACATACATCTCAAAGTCAATGAAAAGTTCTCACCAAAAATCAATGCAAAGAAACGGTCAAAGAAAGATTCTACGTCATGTGAAAGAATCTAAAAGTTGAATGACAAAGATCAAAGCTAAGCTATTCAAAGAAAGATTCTACATCAACACAAAAGAATCTACAGCAATGAAATGAGAGCTACGGAAGTATTAGAACACAAAGTCAAAGATGTATGAGCATGTTGGAAAGGCGTAAAACCACTGGAGGCAAAGGAGTGATGTAAGGCAGATAACACCATCATTGGATCACTACAACAACGAAGAACAAAGAATAATGAACAAAAGAACATTATTACTTAAAGATTTTTTGAAGACGTCTAAAGCCATGAAAGTCAAAGTTAAAGGAAAATGATGAAGACGTCAAGCAACCTTGATGACCAACCCTTAGGGGGAGATTGTTAGGAACACGTCTAAAGTGTTGGTCATAGTTTATGTAATAGGTTGCTATGTTAATTAGGCCTTTATGTTTGTTAGATAGGTCGGCCCTTGTAGAAGGCCCATGGGCCGTGTCTTTTACTTAACTAGAAACACAAGGATGATGCCCTAGCATCCTTGTCCTATAAATACAATGTAAACCTTCAATAGAAGGTGTTGGTTCTATGATTATTCATCTTTCTTATTATTACACATAGTTCCTTCCATCTTTTCTCTCTCTTTCTCTCTATAATATACTTGTGTTTACATTTACAAGGTGACCTAACACCGGTTCTAGATTTTTACCGTTGGAACCGGTTCGGAACCGGTTCCAACGGCTATATGCAGAAAAAGAGGCAGCAGCAGATCAATAGCCGTTTGGCTGTTTTTTTGCCCGTTTACAAACGGTCATAAGCTCAAAAAACCACCAATTTGACCTCCTAAACATCCCTATATATACAAAGGTTGATTTTGGTTGAATCATAACAATCAAACATTGTAAAAACACTAAAAAAAACCTCTCAACCTTGATAAAAAAAACGTTCACGATGTCTAACAACCGAGATTCTCAATCTCAACCAACAACCCAAGGTTCTACAAGTGAACCGTATGAATTTGGGATTGAACCAACTACCCCAAACCAAGAAATTTGGTGTCATTTCGACTTGGTTAAGTTCTCGAATGGATCAAAAATGGCTAGATGTAAAGCTTGTAACACTTTTATCAAAATCCACAATCAAACATTGTAAAAACACTCAATAAACGCTCACAAACTTGATCAAAAATGTTCACGATGTCTAGAAACTGAGCTTCTCAATCTCAACCAACGACCCAAGGTTCTACAAGTGAACCGTATGAAGTTAGGATTGAACCAACAACCTGAAACCAAGAAATTTGGTGTCATTTCAACTTGGTTAAGTTCTCGGATGGATAAAAAATGGGTAGATGTAAAGCTTGTAACACTTTTATCAAATCCACAATCAAACATTGTAAAAACACTCAAAAAAAAACGTTCACGATGTCTAGAAACCGAGCTTCTCAATCTCAACCAACAACCCAAGGTTCTACAAGTGAACCGTATGAAGTTGGGATTGAACCAACAACTCGAAACCAAGAAATTTGGTATCATTTCGACTTGGTTAAGTTCTCGGATAGATAAAAAATGGCTAGATGTAAAGCTTGTAACACTTTTATCAAATCCGATGGGAACTCTACGTTGAAGAAGCACACTACTAAACATTGTAAAGCAACAAAAGGCGTTTCGGGATCGGAACAAAGTATTATGGGACGAGATGGGAGTATTTTTGTATATGACGAGAAGGCTCTTCGTCAAGATTTAGCACACTTTGTGATTCAAGAGGGTTTGCCGTTCAACCACTTCGACAACCCTCTGTTAACGAGGTTGAATCAACAAAGGCTTCAACCACGATACATTCATGTAAGTCGTCAAACTCTTAAACGCGATTGTATTAAATTTTGGGTAAAGGTTAAAAAGGAATTAATACTTGTTTTTGATGCTTTAAAAACTAGTGTAAACTTAACAACCGATATTTGGTCGGCGGGTCATGGTTTGCCCAGTTCATATATTTGTGTTACCACACATTCGGTTGATCCCGTTACTTGGCAAATGATGAAAAGTACTATTAGTTTTGAAAACTTTGAACTTCCGCACACGGATGAAAATTTAAGTATGATGTTGAGATATGTTATGAAAACGTTTAAAATAGAAAAAAATATTTTTTCAATATCATTTGATAACGCTTCTAATAATAAAAACGTGGTTGGAAAGCTAATACTAAAATACCGACCATCTCTTTATGGCATTTTTTTTATCATAGTCGATGTATTACACACGTCATTAACTTGGTTGTGCAAAGCGGACAAGCGACCGAGCGACTGTATAATTTAAGAGAAGCTTTTAGGAAAATGTTACAAGATATTTTTCAATCGGGAAACAAAAGATATGTGGATTATATTAAATTGTGTCATGAATCGAATTCCCTTTTTTATCCCCAAATTAGGACGTTCCTACAAGATGGAATTCTGACTTTTAACATCACTACAAGAAAAGGGCCTTTTAGTGACACCATTTTTAATGACACAAAAAAAAAGTGAAAGTGAAAGTATATGTTTACTTTCACTTTTAAAAAAAAGTGTAAGCAAAAGTTTAACTTTTACCCACACTTTACATAAAATGTAAGCAAAAGTCTAGTTATGCTTACACTTTTAGAAAAGTATATGCAAAAGTCAAATTTATACACACACTTTTTAAAAAGTGTAGGTAATAGTCTTACTTTTACCCACACTTTTTAAAAAGTGTGAGCAAAAGTCTAATTTATACACATACTTTACGTAGAGTGTGAGAAAAAATGTAGTTTTACTCACACTTTTTAAAAAGTGTAAGTAATAGTCTTACTTTTACCCACACTTTTTAAAAAGTGTGAGCAAAAGTCTAATTTATACACACACTTTACATAGAGTGTGAGAAAAATTGTAGTTTTACTCACACTTTTTGAAAAGTGTAAGTAATAGTCTTACTTTTACCAACACTTTTTAAAAAGTGTGAGCAAAAGCGTAGTTTTTATTAAAAATAAATGTTATGAAAAGTCTAATTTGTAACTGTACTTGTTGAAAAATGTAAATACGAGGCCCGTTTTTGTTTACAAGATCGTTAGATTTTAAGTGTCTTAAATCAACTGAAAACCGAAACGAACCGGTCCAACCCAAACCGAACCAACCTTACTCGGTTTGGTTTTCTGCTTTACATATTTCTGGTTTTCGGATTCTGTTTGGCTCGGTTCAGTTTGAGCCAAAGGAAAAAAAAACACGCCTAAACCATCTAAACCGAACCGGCTCGGTTCGGTTTCGGTTTGACTCGGTTCACTTTGATTCAGTTCTCGATTAACGTTTTTCTCAAAATCGGTTTTCAATTCAGTTCGGATTTTGAGCCGATGCTCGACCCAGTTTTAATACACTTTAAAAAAATATGAATAAATATTTTTTGTCTATAATTTAAAATTATATATCATTTAACTAATAACTATTAACATAATTAAACTATATTTTTTAAAAATTCAATTACTTTATCAACAAAATAATTTAACTGAAAGTCACGTATCCTTTTTTACTGGAATCAACTTTGCTCATTTTACTATCAATTTTAGGATGCCATTTGCTCATCTTACCTATTTGTTTAACTGAAAATCACAATAATTGTAACAATTTTTTTTACCTAGTGTCATTTTACCTTTTTTTTTTTCTCATTTTACCTATTATGTTGTCAATTATTGTGCCACTCGTTACAAATGCTCATCTCTCCAAATGGCACCATAAAATTATATACTCCGTGTCATTTGCTATTTTACTACTATCATTTGTTACTTTATCTCTCTACAAAACAATGAGGTTCTGGGAATACGTATTCACTATCACTTTCAAATTCAATTTCTTTATAAAATAGCAGTTAAATTTGTAGTTACTATTCACCAAGCGTCTTCATCAAATTCATCAGTTTAGCCGTTAATTCTCCTGCTCAGGTATTCATTTCTTCATCAAATAGCAGTTAAATTTGTGGTGTTTAATTTGTGAATTTGAACTGAAATTTGTAGTTACATGTATTTAGTTGTGATTTCTTGAATCTGAAGTCTAAAATTGTTGTGTTAATTGTTGCATATAAAGTGTTTGATGATATGCCTGACTCAAATTTGTTGTTAAATTAGTTAATTGATAGTTGAATCTGATGCATGTAAGGTGTTTGATGATATGCCTAACTCAAGTGAAACTATATTAGATGAAACGCTAGAATACTCTTTGTTTGAAAAACGCTAGAATCACCTCAAGTGTAGCAGGATTAAGGAGTTAAAAGAGATGATTAAGGTTTTGGATGGGGATGTGATGGATTCGGCTCGTCACAATAGGTTGTAATTTAAAGATTATTAGTTAGTGGAAAGTTCGGTTCCACGTATTGATAGGTTGTAGTGGAATTTATCTTGTAAGATGGAACTTATTTTTTGTTAAATGTGAGTGAATCTAATAGAAATTTTGATGTACAGCTTTATCTTTAGTAACCGTAGGTAAGAGAATGAGATTTGCGTGAGGGGATAGTGTTAACTTAAATGTGGTGCACCGGTACTAATGTTTGTGCGCGGTTTTTAGATGCCTTTACTCCAATGTGTAAAGTGTAGTGTAGGAGCAATTAGCTTATTTGATAGGCTTTATGAGCTTATTGAACATTTGATAATCTTATAATATCATTTTTTATGGCTTTTGAATGAGCTATTCCTTGATAATAATAAGTTAACGGTTTTGCCACCTGAGCTCAATGTTTTGAAAAACGTGAAAGTGCTGATGGTTGACTACAATATGTTAGTTTCGGTGCCAGATACATTTGGAACCTGTGTTTTTCTTTATAGCTTTCTGAGAAGATCAGAAGACGCTTACAATTTATTTTTAGGCTTAAGACCGACTATAGCATGTGACTCATACTTCATTTCCTCTTTGACCACTATGCAGTTGAACTGAGGCAGTGTGTTGGACTCGTGGAATTATCACTTGAGCATAATAAGCTTATCCGCCCTCTTCCCTTGATTTCAGGTCATTTCCGAGTCCGGTTTGTAACTCTTATTTAACATCCTAGAGTGCAGGCTATAAGCCTATACTCGATTACACTTGAGGTTTATTGTTTTTTTTAAATCTTTAATGCAGGGCAATGGCTGAATTACGTATTTTAAGGCTCTTTGGTAATCCACTTGAATTTCTTCCTGAAATTTTGCCTTTGCATCAACTTCCTCTTGTGTGTCCGAGTTCTCTATATTGTTTCTTTGTCGATCATAACTATTGAAGTCAAAGAAAGAAAATATGCTAAATTTGATACTAACAGGTGTCCAACTTGACTGTTTCACTATTTATTTTTTTCCGCCATATTTGACGTAAACGTTTATGGTGTTTTGCTATCTTTCTACACTTTTATTTAAACTGCACTAATGAGTTAAATGAATTATGTCTCTCATGCAGGCCTATGTTTGGTCATTTAAAATAGTCCGTCAAGCTTACACAAGTTAGAAGAAGGTTATCAAAGCATACCCAAGTAATCTTTTTGCTCACATTGCATGAAGTTTTTCAATAAGTCTCTGGAAGTGGTTAGCTTATTCTATTGTATTTTTTTTAAAAGATGGGGCACTGACTAGTTAAGATAAAGACTCACATACTATTGGATGTTCAATTGAATTTTAAGAGAAAAAGGAATAATCAAAAAAGTGGGCGACCGTTACACTAGAAAGGATCATTCTTTCATTTCATAATCAAAGGATCCACGACTCAGGTATGTTCTTTATCGTTACTTTCCTACCTTATTGTTTGTTTGTCCTGTAGTTGGTTCGTCTAGTTTTGCAAGCTTTCATGGTTATTTGTTTTTAGTCAGCTATCCTTATTTACCCTGTAGGAAACAGAGTTAATGGTTCTAACTGATTTTATTGATAGGTAGTTTTAAGGTTGTAATTAGTGGTTGTGTTTGTTCTGCATTGTAGAGATTCACTCTGATAAGTCTTCACTCTGATTTTACTGTAATGGGTCTGATAAGTCTTAACTATATTGATTAACTTTTTGCATTTCCCGTGAAGGTGGGAGCTTATGATGTTCAAATTTTCTATTTTCACTGTATGGACAAAGTTTCTGATCATTCTGCGTCCATTAGCTTTCCATCTGGTTGCCTGACCCTCTTTCAGCCTTTTCTTCTCATCCTCCAACCTTTCAGCTAACCCATCACGAACTCTTTGAAGTGTGACATCACAAAATTTAGGAATCTCATCGAACCGCATGAAATGAATCTTGTTTTTGCTGTTGAGGTATGTGATTCCAAATGCCGGTTGTTGTACGAGAGTGTATTGTGACATCCCTGAGATTTCTGGAATCAGGAGTTGTGGTTTAGTGAGGTTGATGGTGTTCTGATAACTTTCTACTCCCAGCTGAAGATCTTCTACCCTTTCTTGAACAATTAATCGTCTGATGTGAAGTAGGAGAGAAGCGATGAAGTTGTACTGTGTGTCTTGTTCAAAGTTGAACAACTATCCTTGAACTTTCAGTAGATACATATCTTCAATGTCGTTCAGGTTCAAGTCTGGGAAGTCTGCTTCACAAAACTTGTACTTCTTCTCGTCTGTTCTCTTGACGATTATTTCTTTCATGAAGGCATAGTTGAATTTCTTCTCTTCCAAGATCTCCATTACAGCAACAATACGCTGTGAGTACTTCACATTTTCACTCGACTTTAGATGAAGTCTGTGTGTATAGCCGAGCCTTCGTCTTTCAGGGCAATGTTGAATTCCCAGAAGAGCGTCTTTGTTGTATTCGACAACTGATTTGCAGTAGATTGGTGCGAACTCTTCAGTGTCTGGCAATTCATATCGGGCAGCTGGAATAGACAGTGTGAGTGAAGATGCATATCGCTCCTTGGAGGTCTCGTGGGCAGTCTGGAGGTATCGAAAGTCATTGTTGAAGAAGCGTCTGAATGGGATCTTTGGTTTTTCTGGAAAGGCAAGTAGTGGTAGAGGTTTTGTCCAGTCGGTGAAGTAAGGTTTCTTCGTTTCAGTATCGACATTAGATTCAGGGTTAAGCCAGTCGAACGAGCCAGATAGTGCACAGGCTATGTTCTCCATGTGGTAGTCCAATTCAATCTTGTTTCCTGATCTTTTCTTGAGGAAATCCATGGCTTCACGATTGATCCGTTTTAGCTCAGACTTTGTCAACCTTTCAACTTGAAGGCCCGACATAATATCTCTGGTCATCTGCAAAGTATTACCCGGTAGTGGTTCGTCAGCCTCAAGTGGTGGTTATGCCTTGATCATAGTAGTCAGCCATTCAGAGTAACGAGCTTCGTCCATGTCTAGCCAAGAGAATTAAGTTGTCTGTTGTTTCTGCTTCTTAGTCCTTGAAGACCTTTTCTTCTCTTTAGTTTTGGTAGTGTCAGATGGACCGGCTTGAAATGAAGGAATTTCTGATTCAGGTATCGCTGTTTTGTTTCCTTCCTGAGTATCTAGCTGTTGAAGCTCGAAGGGTTCCTCTGATTGCGTTGGTGCTGACCTGGATGCTGGAGTTCTTTGTCTGGAAGGAGGAGTCTTAGAAGTCTTGCGGGGCTGGTGAGATGAAGATGGTTTGTCTGACTTCCTTGATTTCTTGCTTTTCGGATCAGAGTCAGGGTCATCATCTTGCCTGGGTCGTTTGTGTTGTCCAGCATCCACTTTGCAAGATTCCTTTGAGGCAATAGCTTGAAGAGCCTCAAACATTGTTGCTTCATCAGGTGTTTTCTGCTCCTTGTTCCTCAATTTTGCAGCTAACAAGTCTCGAAGTTGTTCGATAGGAAGTTGTTCGGGTGTTGGTGGAGGCTTGCCAGTTTGGAGGTAGAATAGAGTAGATTGAAGCATTCTTTCAATGGTTTGTTTGATTCTGTTGTTCAACGTTGTGTGAATCGGCTCAATAAGTAAAGACACAGCCGGCTTGACAGTTGCAGCGAGATTTTCATTCAGATAGTCATTTGTGTAATTCCGGATCATATTGTCCATGTCAGCTTGTAGTAGCTTGTTAGCAAGCTCACTATTATCCTGGAGATCTTTGACTTGTGATGTCAAAGTCTTGACCTGTTTGGAGAGCTTTCGAACTTGGTCCTTTAGATCTCCGAATGGCTGTTGTGTTTGTTTCCTCTTCTTCCTTGCTAAATCAAGAGCTTTCTTGATCCGCTTTGATGCTGTCAAAGCTGCTTTGCCTCCCTTTTTCTTCTTGTGTGATTTGTCTTTGGGAGTTTTCTTTGCTGGTGGTGGTTCAATGATGGCAATTCCCGTGCCTTTTCTTTGTTCTTTTTCAGCAATTTCCTTGCTCAATTGTTTAGTCAGTGCAAGCCCTGGAAACTCTTCTTCTTCATCAAGTTTTCCTTCTTGGTCATCTGGAGCCCTTAACCTTCTTATATAGTCTGCTTCATCATCAGATTCGGTGCCGAACTCAGAGTCGGTTTCCGTATCGGATGAAGAAGCTGACGGTTCATCCCGAGGAATCTGCTTCGGTGCAGCTTTCCTTTTTGGTCTGGTGGGTGGCTTTTGAGCAGGCTTTGGTTGATGGGAGGTTGTAGTACTGCTCGAGCTACCAGATTTGGCACCCCTTCTGCTTCGAGTACGAACAATAAAAGCTGGTTCATCTTCTTTCTCCGTGACACCAACTTTCTCTTCCCTGAATGCTTTGTCGTAGATCTTGAAATTCTGAGTCTTTCTGATCTCATCATCCAAGAAGTGATCTGGAATTCTCATGCCTTTGGTTCTTGGAGTAAACCTGATAGATTTGACAAGGGAGATCTTTGGATCTTCATTCATTGCTTCTCTTGGTTCAGTCCTGTCTAGCAACCTTTTGAGGAATTCTGGTGTCTTCTCAATCAAGTGTGCTATAAGTAGTTTGGTGAATCTGATGAAGGGTATCACTGTTCTATCACGATCCGTGTGAATGTGATGAAGCATATCCCTCATTATTTGTGCTGCAAAGTTGATCCGAGTCATAGTCATCATTCCCCAAAATACTTGCATGTGTTCCAGCCTCGGATGCACATGACCACTCCTTCTTCCTGAAATGGATCTGACAATCAGCATGTAGAAGGTTCCCCATGGTTGAGGCAGATATTTGACATTGAACTTTGAAAGGAGTGTGAGTGATTCATTGTGAGGAATGTCATATCCAAGATCAATGAAGTAGTCCAGGATTTCCAGTTCAGACAGCATGGGATGATATTCATCATAAGTTGGTAGCATGAGTGCTGCACGAAGAGTATCGTAATCAATGTTGTATTCTTTGCGTTCCAGCTTGACAGTGAAAGATCTGTCGTCCAAGTTGGCCTTAGCAGAATGCCATAACTGATGGATGTAGAAGGTTGGTACTGATGCTGATTTGGTGAGCAGTGGTTTGCATGGATGAGCCAGAAGAATATTCTTGACAATCTTGCATGTGTCATCTGGTATGCTCAGTTTGTTGAAGTCGATGCGAAGATTGTTCTGGTCAAACTTGACGTTGTAGTCTGAAGGGAGGAATTCACCAAGTGTGAGTAGTGGGAGGTTCTGTTGTTGTTGTGGAGCTGATTCAGATTGTTGAGCCATTTGTGTTCTGAAAGTGTCATGTCATGAAATCAAACATCCATATGTGTTAGTCATTAGTCCGAGTTCACATTTGATATTCAAAGACATATTTGATGCAATCATGGTTCAGTTAATTAACGTGTGATTAGTGACGGTATTATCATTTAACATGTAACATAGATGATTACAGCACATGAGTTATATGGTGACATGTTAATTAACACTACACAATCACAAGTAAACTAACGTTCTCACAATATACATATACATGAGAATTCATTCATGATACAAGTTTTCGAAATTTTACAAACATATGAATACTCAATAAGTATAATGTACATGATCTCGACAATATGACCAACAAAGTTCTCGAAGAACTGTCACTAACAAAGATTTCGAAAACTTTTGTGCAAAAGATCTCGATAACTTTTCATTGAAAAGATCTCGATAATTCACTGTTAAAGTTCTCGATAAATTCATAGCAAAAGATTTCGAAAACTTCTGTTCAAATTTTCTCGATAATGTCCGAAAAGATCTCGAAATTATGTTTTCTCGAAAACTTTAATGAGATATTTCGAAATCTTCCAAGTTTTTTTTTCGAAAGAGAAAAGATCTCGAAAATTTTGAAAGATCTCGAAAAAGTTTTTGAGAAAAGATTTCGAAAAATTTTCTCGAAAAATTCTTATACAAGAATTTTTCGAAATCTTTGAAGTCGTACGTTTTTGTGAGAATTTCTTGTATCTTTTGAATGAAGCCTCTATTTAGATTGATAAACAACAGTTAGAATCACAAATAGGCAACACATAAAAGATTTCGAAAGACAACGAGACATAAGATTTATCTAGATCATGTTTGATGAGAAACCATGATGTGAAAACACTCAATAACATCAATTAACACATATGAGAACACATCTTGACAGTTTAATTAGGCTCATTAACAGTAAACCGAAAAACCCCAAATATGAACATGAACCCCAATTATCTAGAACATGCAATTGGATGTTTTGGTACAATTAACAGGCATAGACATGTAATAGACACACAAACAATCAAATCCCACCAATAATATCAACATAAACATCATCCAAACACAAAAACCCAATTCGACTTAAACCCTATTTGTCGAAATCAATCTTAACGTGTAAGCATTTGTAATTAGGTAATAGGGACATGATTATAAGACGTTTAAAGACAAAAGCCCTATGATTTCATTACCTAAAACACATTTATACACAAAGGATGAAATTATCGAAAACCCTAGTTCTTAGAATCCAAATTACACGAAATTTAGCCGTCTAAAATCTAATTGTTTGAAAACCATATATTAGAATAAGCTAACAAACGTGAATTCACTTACAGTTTTGAGATCAAGAACATGGATTGAGAGTTAGATTATGAGCCGTTTGATATGTAAGGTTGTGTTTGTTTTTTTGTTTTTGTTTTTGTAAAGAAAGAAAAAACGATGAGGGTGTTTGTTTGTTGTGTTAAAACTTTTGAAACTTTCACAACTTGGCAATTTTAGTCCCTTGACTACTAACTTAACCATAAAACATGTCCTAAATATTTAATTTAACGGTTTAAACATAACGACAGTTAATGGTAAGCTAATAAAGAAATAAAAGTGAAGAAAGAAATGATACGAGATAACCTTTAACATTCCACCATTGCAAAGAAACATCATAACAATAAAGAAATATGCAAGTACACATGTTTGCACAATATTTTTAAAATTTTGAAGAACATTTTCTCCCCCTCAACACTTGGTGTGAAAATATTGAAATTTTGATAAACCAAAGTGTTGACGAAGATTGTGTACGAGCATATTTAAGAAAACATAAAAAAATTGTAAAATCTTTTTGGAATTTTTGATTTTTTGATTTTGTACTTTGTTTTTGTAAAATATTTACAAAGATAGTTTTGGAATTTGACTCGGTTAATTGTTTTCAAGAGAAGATTTAAGATCATCCGGAGTCAAACAACGCATACCAATCCGGTGAACTAGCTCAGTAAACCTTCCCGGGGGTAGTGGTTTTGTTAACAAGTCTGCCAGTTGGTATTCTGTACCCACAAAATATAACTCAATTGTACCCTTTTCAACATGCTCCTTGATGAAGTGATAACGGAGATCAATGTGCTTAGACTTAGAATGCAGAACCGTGTTGCACGAAATCGCTATCGCACTTTTCGAGTAACTGTACATCGGAATCTTGTTGAATAAGTAACCGTAGTCCATTAGTTGTGTACGCATCCAAATGACTTGTGCACAGCAGGCAGTCATGGCAACATATTCAGCTTCTGTTGACGATAGTGATGTGCAATCCTGCTTCTTTGATTGCCAAGACACAAGTTTATCTCCTAGANTTCAACATGCTCCTTGATGAAGTGATAACGGAGATCAATGTGCTTAGACTTAGAATGCAGAACCGTGTTGCACGAAATCGCTATCGCACTTTTCGAGTAACTGTACATCGGAATCTTGTTGAATAAGTAACCGTAGTCCATTAGTTGTGTACGCATCCAAATGACTTGTGCACAGCAGGCAGACATGGCAACATATTCAGCTTCTGTTGACGATAGTGATGTGCAATCCTGCTTCTTTGATTGCCAAGACACGAGTTCATCTCCTAGAAACTGCAAACAACGAGAAGTACTTTTGCGTGTATCCATACACCCTGCATGATCAGCGTCTGAAAAAGCTATTAGTTCAAAACCGGAATCCTTCGGATACCAGATCCCCAAATTAATGGTTTCCTTTACGTATCGAAGGATTCTCTTAGCCTCATTGAGGTGACGTTCAGTTGGACTGGACTGATAGCGAGAGCACATAAATACAGCAAATACAATACCCGGTCTACTAGCGGTGAGATACATCATTGACCCAATAATACTTCGGTACTTGGGATCAACTGGTTTCCCATTTGGATCCGCATCTAACTTAGTTGTGTTAGCCATAGGAGTATTGTAAGTATCACAACTAGTCATTCCATGTTTCTTAATTATCTCAAGATCGTATTTGGACTGATTTAGGAAAATTCCACGGGGAGACTGATGAACTTGTAGTCCCAAAAAGAACGTAAGTTCACCCATCATTGACATTTCAAAATTTTGTTTCATTAATCTGGCAAAAGCGTTTGAGTACTTTTTGTTTGTAGAGCCCAAAATAATGTCATCAACGTATATTTGCACAATTAAAATATCTTCCCCGTGTTTTTGAATAAACAAAGTTGGATCTAGTAAACCTTTTGTAAAAGAATTAGCAAGCAAGAAAGCAGTAAGTTTATCATACCACGCCCTGGGGGCTTGTTTCAGACCATAAAGAGCCTTCTTAAGTCGGTAGACATGATTTGGGTGCTCTGGGTCGACAAATCCCTCTGGCTGACTAATGTATACCTCCTCACGTAGTTGACCGTTCAGAAATGCAGTTTTCACATCCATTTGATAAACGACCATGTTTTTGTGAGCAGCGTATGCTAAGAATATTCGAACAGCTTCGAGTCTAGCCACTGGTGCAAAAGATTCCTCAAAGTCAATGCCTTCCTCTTGAGTATATCCTTTAGCTACCAAACGTGATTTGTTGCGAATAACATTGCCTTCTGCGTCCAAATTGTTTTTCCATATCCATTTTAGCCCAATGACATAAAATCCATCCGGTCGTTCAACTAATTCCCAAACTTCAAGACGTTTGAATTGGTTGAATTCCTCTTGCATTGATTCAATCCAGTTGTCGTAAGTGAGAGCTTCTTTAATATTTTTCGGTTCTTCATGACAAACTGTTAGAGCATAAATGCAATGTTCGGCATCGGAGTGAAGTCTTTGTCTAGTCATAACTAGAGCTGTTGGATGACCAATAATGTTGACAATTGGGTGGTCACGAGTCCAATGATGTGTTGAAGGGTGAGGGTTATGAAACTGCTGCATATCAGTTGATTCCAAATTGCGTGTTGACGACTCAGCAATATCAGAAAGGTTCGGAGTCGGTGCAAACGGATTGAAGAACGCATTTGGATCATAATTTGCAGGTTCGGGTACTTGTTGTTGGTTCAGATCTTCAGTTGAGTTGTTAGTGTTGGAAGCGGTTTGTTCTTCTATTGTTGGTGATTCAGTCGGGGGTGCATCGGGTGTTACTATTGTAGTTGTAGTAACCGTTGTATCAGGTACTTGAATATTATCAGGTTGAGCAGCGGAACTAGTGGATACATCGGGTGCACGTGTCTCAAATGAATCATCGAACAAAGGAGAAAACAATGTTTCCAATTCTTGACGAGTTAGTGACAACGGTTCAACTGAAGAATCTGGAAAGTTTAGACTGTTGGTTGCGGGTCCTAAGCTGTTTTACTCATAAGCCATTTCTGTGAGCTCATCGAAATTAGCATGGATAGTCTCCTGAATTTCTTTAGTACGACGGTTGTAGATTCTAAAACCTTTGGAGTTTTCACAATATCCAATAAAGATACCGACGTCAGCCTTTGCCTTAAGCTTTCCAAGATCATCACGATCATTATTCGGATAACAAAGAGATCCAAATACATGAAAGTGTT
>LBNU01025112.1:74065-91304 GCA_014162995.1 Artemisia annua | reverse complement strand
CATGCAAATGAAAAACATAAGAAATGGTCAAATCTTTTTGGATTTTTGAAGATTTTTTGATTTTGTATTTTGTTTTTGATAAATATTTACAAAGATAGTTTTGGTATTTGACTCGGTGAATTGTTTTCTAGAAAAGATTTGAGATCATCTGGAGTCAAACACCGCATACCAATCCGGTGAACTAGCTCAGTAAACCTTCCCGGGGGTAGTGGTTTTGTGAACAAGTCTGCCAGTTGGTATTCTGTACCCACAAAATATAACTCAATTGTACCCTTTTCAACATGCTCCTTGATGAAGTGATAACGGAGATCAATGTGCTTAGACTTTGATTGCAGAACCGTGTTGCACGAAATCGCTATCGCACTTTTCGAGTCACAGTACATCGGAATCTTGTTGAATAAGTAACCGTAGTCCATTAGTTGTGTACGCATCCAAATGACTTATACACAGCAGGCAGACATGGCAACATATTCAGCTTCTGTTGACGATAGTGATGTGCAATCCTGCTTCTTTGATTGCCAAGACAAGAGTTTATCTCCTAGAAACTGCAAACCACCAGAAGTACTTTTGCGTGTATCCATACACCCTGCATGATCAGCGTCTGAAAAAGCTATTAGTTCAAAACCGGAATCCTTCGGATACCAGATCCCCAAATTAATGGTTCCCTTTACGTATCGAAGGATTCTCTTAGCCTCATTGAGGTGACGTTCAGTTGGACTGGACTGATAGCGAGAGCACATAAATACAGCAAATACAATATCCGGTCTACTAGCGGTGAGATACATCAGTGACCCAATAATACTTCGGTACTTTGTGGGGTCAACTGGTTTCCCATTTGGATCCGCATCTAACTTAGTTGTGTTAGCCATAGGAGTATTGTAAGTATCACAACTGGTCATTCCATGTTTCTTAATTATCTCAAGAGCGTATTTGGACTGATTTAGGAAAATTCCACGGGGAGACTGATGAACTTGTAGTCCCAAAAAGAACGTAAGTTCACCCATCATTGACATTTCAAAATTTTGTTTCATTAATCTGGCAAAAGCGTTTGAGTACTTTTTGTTTGTAGAGCCAAAAATAATGTCATCGACGTATATTTACACAATTAAAATATCTTCCCCGTGTTTTTGAATAAACAAAGTTGGATCTAGTAAACCTTTAGTAAAAGAATTAGCAAGCAAGAAAGCATTAAGTTTATCATACCACGCCCTGGGGGCTTGTTTGAGACCATAGAGAGCCTTCTTAAGTCGGTAGACATGATTTGGGTGCTCTGGGTCGACAAATCCCTCTGGCTGACTAACGTATACCTCCTCACGTAGTTGACCGTTCAGAAATGCAGTTTTCACATCCATTTGATAAACAACCATGTTTTTGTGAGCAGCGTATGCTAAAAATATTTGAATAGCTTCGAGTCTAGCCACTGGTGCAAAAGACTCCTCAAAGTCAATTCCTTCCTCTTGAGTATATCATTTAGCTACCAAACGTGATTTTTTACGAAAAAATTGCCTTCTGCGTCCAACTTGTTTTTCCAAATCCATTTTAGCCCAATGACATAAAATCCATCCGGTCGTTCAACTAATTCCTAGACTTCAAGACGTTTGAATTGGTTGAATTCCTCTTGCATTGATTCAATCCAGTTGTCGTAAGTGAGAGCTTCTTTAATATTTTTTGGTTCTTCATGACAAACTGTTAGAGCATAAATGCAATGTTCGGCATCGGAGTGAAGTTTTTGTCTAGTCATAACTGGAGCTGTTGGATGACCAATAATGTTGACAATTGGATGGTCACGAGTCCAATGATGTGTTGAAGGGTGAGGGTTATGAAACTGCTGCATATTAGTTGGTTCCAAGTTGCGTGTTGACGACTCAGCAATATCAGAAAGGTTCGGAGTCGGAGCAAACGGATTGAAGAACGCATTTGGATCATAATTTGCAGGTTCGGGTACTTGTTGTTGGTTCAGATCTTCAGTTGGGTTGTCGGTGTTGGAAGCGGTTTGTTCTTCTATTGTTGGTGATTCAGTCGGGGGTGCATCGGGTGTTACTATTGTAGTTGTAGTAACCGTTGTATCAGGTACTTGAATATTATCAGGTTGAGCAGCGGAACTAGTGGATACATCTGGTGCACGTGTCTCAAATGAATCATCGAACAAAGGAGAAAACAATGTTTCCAATTCTCGACGAGTTAGTGACAACGGTTCAGCTGAAGAATCTGGAAAGTTTAGACGGTTGGTTGCGGGTCCTAAGCTGTTTTGCTCAGAAGCCATTTCTGTGAGCTCATCGAAATTAGCATGGATAGTCTCCTGAATCTCTCTAGTACGACGGTTGTAGATTCTAAAACCTTTGGAGTTTTCACAATATCCAATGAAGATACCGACGTCAGCCTTTGCCTTAAGCTTTCCAAGATCATCACGATCATTATTCGGATAACAAAGAGATCCAAATACATGAAAGTGTTGTATGTTGGGCTTTCGTTTGTGAACAATTTCATACGGTGTGACTTTGTGACGTTTATTGATCATACAACGATTTTGGGTGTAACATGCGGTAGAGACGGCTTCTGCCCAAAGATAATCTGGTAATTGAGCATTAATGAGCATCGTTCGTGCGGCTTCCACTAACGTCCTGTTGCGTCTTTCGACCACTCCATTTTGTTCGGGAGTCCGTGCAATTGATGTTTGATGTTCAATTCCAACTTTCTCAAAGTATGCACGAAGAGTTTGATTCTTGAATTCAGTTCCATTATCTGTTCTTACAATTCTTACTGTGTTGCGAAGTTGAACCTGAATTTTCGTGAGAAAGGTGATTATCATTGATGGAGCTTGATCTTTGCTTCGAAGAAAGTAGACCCAAGTCCATTTGGAGAAGTCATCGACTATCACAAGTATGTATCGTTTCCCATTAATCGTTTGTACTCGCATTGGTCCACATAAATCCATATGAAGAAGTTGAAGAACATGATCAGTGCTCGGTTCTGGTTTGGTGGTGAGGTGTGCACGTTTGCTCTTTCCTTGTTCACAAGCGGGACATAGGTGATCTTTTGCATATCGGAACCTTGGAAGACCGTCAACTAGTTTATGGCGAGCAAGATCAGTCATAGTTCGGAAGTTGAGATGTGACATGCGTTGGTGCCATAACCAGGATTTTGTCGATTCAGCCTTTGAAAGTAGACAAATGGGAGAGGAAGCGGTCATGTCGGACATTGAAATTGTATAAAGACTGTTTCCACGTGTGCCGGACATGAGATCATTTCCTTGTAGATCACGAACAAAGCATGTTTTCTCCCTGAATGCAACTTCCAGATCACCATCACAAAATTGACCAACTGAAAATAGATTGTGACCAAGGCCTTCAACATAATAAACACGACTAATTTCGATATTCCCACTGACATAGTCCCCATAGCCCATAATTGCAGCGAAATGATCATTCCCGAATCTGACAGTACCAATGAACTTTGAGACAAAGTTTTTTAACAGTTTGAGATTGCCTGTCATGTGTCGGGAGCATCCGCTATCAACAATCCAGAGAACAATTTGCACCACCTGCATCACATGAAAGAGACGACGATGGTACAATGGTAAGGGTGGAACCCGAAGAAGTTGTGGGTTCCGTTGGGTTAGAAGCACACATGTTAACAATTTTAGGAATCCATTTAAAGTTATGTGTCCTTTGTAACCAACGTTGCCAATTCCAACTAGATTTAGCCTTCTTTATATCAAATTCAGTGACAGTTGGCATGATCCTAGAGGTATTGTTCGCAACTACTGGGTTGACTATATCATTCTTAGAAACTACACAAGGCATAAGTCCTAGCACATATTTAGAAGCATTAGTGGGCCTAGATTTTCTGCCTAATGTACGTTTCTTAAGACGAGATAAAAGAGAATTTGCAACACATTTAGAATGATCACCAGATAACATACTCTTACGACAAAACACACATGAAGCATCAACTTTTAAAACATTCAAAGGTTCATCATTCGTTACACATAGATTAGAAATACAATTTGCCAAATCAGTATCTAAATCTAGTGCAGGATGAGTCTTATTCAAAGTCCTGGGGTGTTCTTCTACTTCAGAGGCTTCTAGTGTCTCTCTTCTACGTTGCAAAATCCTATTCTTCCATTTCATTCGTTTATGCTTGGATCTGCTAACGCTATGAGTGGCGACTATTCCTGTAGAAGTGGAAGGATCCATATTAGACTTCTTAGTGTGTTGTGCTATATTTGTTATGTCTAATGAGTACATTCCTGGAGCAATTACATTAGTGTTGACAGATTTTTCTTTTTCAAGCTTACGTATTTTCTCTTTCAGCTCAATGATAATGTGCATTTTATCTTGAATTTCACGAGTTTTCGGTTAGAATAAAAATATTCATCACGACTCTTTTGCCAAAAATTTGTAACTTCTTGCAATTCTGCAATTTCCTTTTCATATTTCGAGATTTGACTTTTTAGTTCCTCGTTTTCGTTGTGAAAAGTTATGGAAGTTTTAAGACTATGTAATTCCAGTTCGAAATCAAGACTTTGGTTTTGACACCATTCAAGCTTTTTGTTGAGTTGAGAAATCTCATTTGAAAGTTTGTTTTACACATCATCATTGTGTTTTCGGAGATTAACGTTTTCATCTTTTAATGTCTCAATTTGTTTAGATAACAACTCAACATCATCACAGTGATCATCAACAAGCATAGAAGTACCAGATTCATAAAGAGAATTCATAATCACAGAAATTATATCAGCACTAAGAACATGTTCCAAGAGTCGATCAGCTTCTTTTTGTAAAAATTGATTTTGACGTTTTTGATTTAAAATTGCTTGTTCAGTTTCTTGAAACACATTCATCATAGATGAGACTTCTTTTTGAAGTTCCTGTTCCCAGTGGTTAGCACAATGACGCAAATGTCGAGCAATAGGTAAAAACTGTTTTTGAAACACTTCTCGTTTTTCTCTCTCATGAGGAGTAGTAATAGTGAAAACCGTTATTTGAGAGTTGCGTTCAATGGCTTCATCTAATTGTTCAATGTTATCCATGAACGTGTCGAAATACTGAAGTACACGACAACGTGTAGGAAGAGTTTGAAGTTTGTTATCATTTGGTAAAGGACCGTTTATTTGCACCACTGGTTTAGCAGGAGCTACATGAGAAGTAACTTCTTGAGGTTTGATAATGTACCATGGTTGTTCAGATTTCTCTTTTTGCGGTGTAAAAATATCAGTAATTGGAGGCATTTTAGAGTAATCAAAAGGTTTATTGTATGTCACATTTTCCATTTTTGATCGACTCTCTTCTTCAATTTCATATTCCTCTTCACAATCATATACAACAGTACGAACAACAGTATCGTCAAAGAAATGATCTGCACTATATAACTTTGGAATCTCATTGAGTGCTACACGTAAAAAACATGGTGAATCACTTCCAATTGCAAAGCCGTGACCATTGTTTGTTCGAGTTACTGAAAACTTTTGAATAGTAGTCACTGAATTACCAGTTTTATACACAACATTTTGAAATTCTTTAAGCTTGTGTTCCAATTCAACAATCTCATCAACGTATGACTTAACTTTGTTTCTTGTTTTGTGTTTATGTTCCGTGAACTCAGCTTGACAATTTGACAACTCCGTTTTGGTTTTTAAAATTATTGCTTCAAGTTGTGCAATTTGTTTTTTGTGTTCAAACGCTTGTTTTTCCAGTTCAGAAGCTAAGTCATTTTTAGACTCCATAATTTTAGCAATTTGGTGTTCTAACTCTTTTTCGTGACGAGAAGATTTTAGAAAAGCAGCTTCAAAGCCTTTTTCCCGTTGAATCAGTTTTTCCGCGTTTGACAGTTGAAATTTATAGCACTCAATATCCCTAGTTAATAATGCATTTTTCTCTTTCAATCTAGCATTAAGCTCTTGACATTTAATGTTTTGAGATTGACTAGTCATAAGAAGGGACTGAATTTCTGAATCTGGACCAGACGAAGGATCAAAATGTTCAACGTGAGCATTGTTATCATTGACAGTTTCAGTATCCGAATCATCAAATGTGACAACCGGGTTAATTTGAAAATCATCAAATATAACTTTTGTGTCCATTTGAGTATTCGTGTGTGTAGATAACAATGAATCATTTTGAACTTCTTGTTCCTTGTAAGATGCAGATGCAGATGGGGAGGCAATTTCATGTATGAGGCATGAGTTAAGATCAGTTACCTGAGAAAGACCATCAGTGTCATAAACTGGGCCTGAGTCACTTATGTGGAGTTCATGCATGTTGGCCATCAGCATAACAGCAGCTTCCAAATCTTCCATGTCATCATCAGAATGTGCATTAGCCATGAAGCTGTTGTCATTTGCATTCGTGTTGCTGCGGGCTTCATCTTTGAGAGCAAGGAGTAATGCCTGTTTGTGATACTTACTTCCTTGAGTTCTCGGTGATGGACATGCAGTTGCCAAGTGACCTATTCCATTGCAGTTATAGCATCTGATGACTGTATTCCCTGATTCAGTATTCCCTGTGTCAACAATCTCTGCCTTTCTCTGAGGGACACCACCATTGTTCCTGAATCCTCCATTGTTGTTAAACCGTTGTCCAGAATTAGAGTTACCCATATTACCACCCGATCCAAATCTGTTACTGTTGCGATTCTGAATCTCAACGCGACCATCGTGAATGACAGCTTGATTCCTTGTATTTGAAGATGAACGAAGTCGATTGTTGGACTTGTTTGAGAATTTGCTGAAAGCCCGGGCAATGAGTGCAATTCCTTGGTTGAGACTGTTGAAGTCCTCATCATCATCGTCATCATTAGCAGTGAGTGGTGTAGACAAGGTGTCATTGTTGTCATATGATGCAAATTGATTTGCAGGAGGGTGCGATGAAGAATCATAAGATGAATACGGAGATGGGTTGTTGTGATAAGCCTGTTCTGGATGATAAACATTGTGTTGTAATGGTGGAGCCGGAACATGTGATTGAGCAACAAGCGCCAAAGAGTTTGTAGGTGGGGGCTGTGAATAGTTTCCTCTGAGAGCGCGATCATTGTCAACTTCATGTTGATGATGTTTCAGATAGTCATACAACAAACCATATGGTGTTTCATGAAGGTTTCGGGCTTGTCGAACAAATGTCACATACTTCTGCCAATCAGGACCAAGACATCCTAAGAACTTCGTGTTGACAGCAATCTTTGGTAAGATGATGTTGTGTCTATCGAGGTCATTAATGATGTTAGTGAAGCGGTGATAGTATGACTCAAGTGATTCCATTGGCTCAATCATGAAATGTGTGTATTCCATGTAAAGTTTTGACTCCATGTCCTCCTGATTCAACTGAGTTCCTTCCATTAGGAGATGAACATGTTCCCACATTGCCTTAGCAGTTTTCTGAGCATCAACACTGCGAAAGATTGGATTAGGTATGCCTTGAAGAATGTAGATCATGGCATATTCATCAGCTTCTTTGTGAAGTAGTTGTTCAGCAGTAAGTTGAGCATCAGTATAGGGTCTGTATGATTCCGGTACGGGTGGATTAGCATTAGGATCACCAGGGACATGGGTAGTCGGTGTTACAAATGGGCCTTCATTGATAACTTGTCTCATGTATTTGCCATGTGGTTTCTTGAGTTCAAGAAATCTTAGGAATCGACTTGACCACTGAGCATAATTACCGGGTGTGAGCATGGGTGGTGTGTCAAGTGAACCTGCTTCATGTCTTGATTGTTGAGTAGTGATTACTTCACACATTTGGTCAAACCAATGAGTTTGTTTCGACGGTTGAGTGATTTGTTGCATTGGAAATGGTGGAGGTTGAGGCAGTTGTTGATGTTGATGCATCATGACATGTTGTTGAGAGACCATTTGATTATATGGATATGATTGTTGAGGTTGTTGTTGTTGAAATTGTTGTTGTTGTTGACGAAACAATTGTGTTTGATGATAGGGTTGCTGATGATGAAAGTTGTAGTACGGTGGTTGAGACATGATGAAAGACTTGTGTGTAAATGGATCTTGTAGAAGGTATAAGTGTTATGCCAAGCCTTGAAAACTATCCCAAGTGTGTTCTCGAAACTTTGTTGAAGAATATCTCGAAAAACAGTCAAAGTCCAAAGGATCTCGAAAAAATGCCAAAGATCTCGAAAATGTTCAAAGTTCTCGAAAATGTCAAAATTATCGAGAAATTTTAACAAAAGTTTCGAGAAATTTTACAAGAGTAGAAATTAGCAAAGTTCTCGAAAATTATGAAAGGATTTCGAAAGTTTTCTAAGGATCTCGAAAATCAAAAGATTTCGATAAACCAGAAAAGATCTCGAAACTTTAAAATTTTCGAAAAAATTCCACAAAATTTTCGAGATTATACAATAACGAAAATATCCAACAAGTCGAAGTGTTTTCTTTCTTAAACAAGAGAGAAAAGCACTGAGTAACCAACGAAAACACCTTAGGAGCAGTAACAAAAGATCTCGAAAGATTGGGGTTTAAGGATTTCGAAACTTTGTCAAAAGTTGGCAGATTTTTGTTTTTGTAAAAAGCAATCCAAAAACACATTTTTAATCCAAGATTCTTGTACAACTAACCTTAAAATGATGAAATCTTAAAGAAAGTTGCAAACTTGAACCACTTTTCAAAAATTTGAAAATTTTCGAAAACTAGTACAAAAAATACGAATCTTAAATTTTTGAAAAAATTTGAAACTTTGTTGGTTGTTTTGAGTTTGTAACACAAGTGTGAGGACAAAGATGTGATAGAAACACAAAACAAACAAGAAAGTTGCAAGCTTTTTCAAAGATTAACGAGTAAAAACAAAGGTTTTGGTTCGTTAGCTACAAAAACAAAAGATTACACCTTCTTCTAGCGATTGATACCACTTGTTAGGTCACCATATTGTAAACACAAGTATAGATTTGATAGAAATGAGATGAGAAATAGAGTTTGGTTGATTAGATCAAATATGAAGAATAAAAGTGCAAGAGTTTCCTTATGATATTGAAATAACCAACAAGAGTAAGCATTACATAGATGTCCTATTTATAGGTGAAGAGCTAGGGCAACACTCCCTTCTCTTCCCTTCTCTAATTCGTATGGGCTTTAGGCCCATTGGACGAGTAAAGGGCTTACCCTTAAACATAACATGATTAAATAACTTAGCAACCTATTACAAATGATGAAATAACCGAGACTTGATGAAACGTTGATAAACTTAGGTTCTAACAGAGGTCAAACAGACGAATGTCGAGTATCCAAAGGTATCAAGTAGTATGACGGTGAAGGCAGATTAAGTGTATAGGTAGAATGAACCAAAAGTCTCACTAAACGCAGATAATCTCAATCAGATATCAGAAATTCTAAGGCTTCTAAGGCACTCCTCAAGATATTCTATGATCACAAAGTGCATGTTGTATGATGTAAGTATTATCACGTTGGCCAGACGTCATAATACTAGCATCATATAAATATGCCCTCATGATGACCATACTTTATCTCAAGTCATAAACTAAACATCTTATCATAACTACCTAACAGTCCTTCTACCTCCTAGGGTAGGTCCGAATCAAGCCGTCATAACGAATTCTAAAACAGAGAACAGAACGTACAAATAACGTAACGGAATCTTGTAAACATCAAATGAAACACGTCGTCAAAAGCGTCAGGTCTCCCACAATTCGTCAAGTTCTCATAACAAACCATCATCCAACATACGCAGAATGAATACAGAACGGAATTACTAATAGAGAACCAAAATCATCCAAAGGATCTTATCATCATGTAACTGAAACTTACGTGGGTTAAGCAGAAATGAAATACGTCATCAATAACTTCATCCTTCACTGAATTAACTCATCCAAAACACAAATGTTTACTTCAAAAATTCGTCCATTTAAATGCATAATTTCAAATTTCATCCAAGTGAGTAGTCTGTCTACGCTTGTCCATCTGAACATACGGTGAAAAGGAATTATAAACTTGAGTCTGGTCCATCAAGCATACGGCACCTCTTCTTGGAATTGTGGTAATGTGAATCTCTGGCATGATCACTGTGCACCCTTCCATCCGCAAATCTGCTTCTGCTATCAATTCATCTTAGTACAACTAAAATGAATAGAGAAGCAAGACTGCATGTCTTCGACAGGTCTTCTAGCACAGCTCCAGGTTTAAGGTAAACTCCGCTGTTGTCGACTCCAGGTTATGTTCTGAACAGTTCGTCTCCTACGGTCTGGTCGTCTTGATGTCCGAACTGTAATCTCTACGTGCTGCATGAGGTATAATCGGGTCCCTTCTCAGTTTCTCTCTTCTTCTCATATGCTTCTCCCACGGTAACGCCTGCCGCGAACATCTCCTACTACTCTTCTACAAAATAACCGTCTTGAATCTTGGTCCTATTGTGGGAAACTCTGTCCCCGCAGGATACATGATAGTGTTATCTACTACGACCCCTGAACGCCAATCAAATCTTTCTCTTCTAGAACAAAGGTTCATTATAACTTAATACGAACATGGTCTTCATGTTTCTCTTTCGTCTTTGAACACAACATAATGTCATACTATGACAATTTGTCCAACACTCGCGAAAACATAAATTCCATCAGATGCATAAGAATAGTTGACATATTAGCTAATACAATTGGCATCATCAAGGTTCGTAATGATTATAACGAGTACAAGGGTAGCTTCAGAAATCATTTAGAGAAAACATTCACATCCACTTCACATATCCTTTCTTCTTCTTCACAAACAAAACAGAAATACTTCACGGAGGTTACTCTTGATTAGTTAACCCCCTTCTTAGAAGTTCTTGTGGTTGAGAGCCATCATAACAAAATTAGGATGAAGTAGATTGTTAATGGTCACATATCGGATACGGTAGTCTATGGTAGCTTTATGAGGAGCCAGCCAATCCATAACCAAAAGACCTCAAAATCAAATATATCAAAAGTAAACGGATTCGTAGGACGAATACGGTCGTCCAAACATACAGATAGTTCATATATCAGAGTCAAGTACATGACTCATCAAAGGTGCTGAGACAGATAAGCAAATAGTTCAAGGTGTGGGAATCTTGTTTAACTCTTCTGCACAAGCGATAGTTAGAGTGTATATCATTGGTAATACGAACATCGTATGGTTGTCAAAAGTGAGATGTATGGAGTATCATTCGTCAGCATCATTATGCTTAGTTAACAAATCCATACTGAGATAGTATTAACATCATATCCTTCCAAAGGAATTTATTGGCAGGTAAGGTTCATAATTCGTAGGGAGGGAATCAAATCTTCCTATATCCGTGGTTAACAATCACCAGAGTTCTCAGAGGAGTATCAATGAATTATGCAGAGTCAAATAGTATCAGATGATATATTTTATATCCAGCATAGTAATGAATTCACAGAATGTGTCAAACACATTATGGTTAAATGACCTTCGGAATGGTCGGAAAGGTATCAAACTGCTTGCCAAGCAAAACAGAAAGTGAGGATCAGAAATCAAGTGAAACTTGAATGGTGTAAGGTATCAATGTAGTTCTCGAGGTATTCCAAACTTACTTGGTTACTGAACTTAGGTTGCAAAACTTCTAACCACTGAAATAGAAGTTCTCATAAGGCATAACTAAAGGCAGAAGTACGAATCAGAGTGATGCGGAAGCAATGCTACTTACATAGATGTCCTAGTCTACCCATTCCTCACTGGTTATAACTTATGTTCCTATGGGGAGATCCTAAAGCAAATTTTCAAGGGTTGTCTTATGAGTGCCTACAGTGGAAACTTAATGGTCCAAACTTCACAGGTCAAGGTTTAATGTACTACAAGTCGCAACCTGGGCTCTGATACCATAATTGTAACACCCCAACCCGATAAGGGTAGAAGTACTACATTATGGTGACATATCAAAGCAGACACAATCATCCAACATAAGTAATACAAAAGAATCTCGAAGGTTACAAAGGAAAAATCTGAATTACAAGATTACAAAGGAATAACAATAATATACTAAGTCTGAGAAAATAAACACCTCTAAGCATCTCTAATCCAGAATATAGCTATCGAGGTGAAGTCCACTAAGCTCTTATGCACTCTTCACTCATATCCCAGCTTCCCTCTAAAACCTGTCGCGATGAAAGAAATGCGGCTGAGCTTAAAAAGCCTAGTGAACAGATATATACAAACGAAGTAATGATAATGAAATAGATAACAGAATCATATAATACAAGGGGATATCAGAAGTCATAACAATGTGTAATGGTAAGTGTAATGGTAAGGGTAATGGTAAGGTACATGTAAGGGTAAAGTTAAAGGTTATTCAGTATTTCAACTACGTGCCCAGATCAGATCAAATCATACCATAACAAAGTAACCATATATCTTCATAATCATACAGAGGGGAGACCTCTCAGATAATCAGACAAATATGAGGGGTGTCCTCAGTAACCAATAGGGTGTGAAGGACGTGCATACACGCAAGCATCAATCACCAGATCAGATAACAGATAACAGATAACAAATCTAGGATGCATCCATACGCCCCTACCCAATCACATGCAGACCGATCAAAGGGACGGTGTGGCAAATCACTCGGCCACACAGGAGTCATAACATTGGTGCATCAATGCTACGGACATGGAACCCCCATGCCTAGTAATAGCCCGGGTATCATATTGAATGGTTCAAAGGTTTCAGATCAAATTATCAAATCAAATGTCTAGATATATCAAAGTTTAGATCATATGGTTCATATCAAATGTTTCATATATTAGAGGTCTAGATTAAATAGTTTCAATATCAAAAGTTCAGGTGTCAAAGGTTCAGATAGTAAGAGTTCAAATAGTAAGTGGTTCAGATGTCAAAGGTTCAAATAATAAGGGGATCATAGCAATGGCATAGGAAATCCTAAACAAATAAGAGATCAAAAGGAAAGGAATAGTCATGAGATAACCTTTACTGAAAAGGTCAGAATATCTGTACCTTATTCAAGCAAACAAATAGGAAAGAAAGGTCACACAAGATGAGTCACGGATCACTCCCGCTTCACGGAACCTATACGAATTAAATACCAAGTATTACTTTAAGTTCATATGAATTAGGTTACTCCTTTTAATATGCTTTGCATTTTTAGTAACTTTCTATTTTTAGCAGGTTCCCCGAATTAGTCAGTTTCCAAATTTAGTAAGTTCCCGCAATTGTAATTTAATACTTAAAGGTTATAATCGACAATTAATAATATTTAGGTCTTAAATGTCAATATTATAAGTTTAGGGTCTAAAATGTAAAATATTAAAAATAAAATAAATTATTTTAAACTTTATTTTAATAAATTAGTATTAAGATAATAATTTTGGACCCCGTCATTATAATTTTATGTAATTTATTAATGTACCCACGATCTTAATATTTATGCCACGGCGACCCAAGGTTTTTATTATTTCGAAAACAAACAAGTCCATGACACTTTCATGTTCAAAATATGCCGAGACAACCACTTCTCTTGTTGTATAAATAAGTCGCGACACACACCCTCTATTCGGCTTCAAAGACACTAACCCGAAAACCAAACACATGCATGAACACATGTTTAATATATTTTCTCACATGATTTTTAGACCATGCAGATCCCACGTGACCAACTCTTTCCCAAATAAATTCGATACACCTTTTACTCCTTTTCATTTATTCCGAATCAAAATATTCAAGTCAAGGTATACATGCAATCTTTTCTTATATATAAGCTCGTAGCATATTTGCATGATGATCATGCATATATAGTCTTATATATAAAGTTAAGGTTTTCATAAACTGATACTTTGTCCCATTTTTATTTTAGCCTAAGAAACTTATCATTAAAACATGCATATATAAGGTATAGTTTCATGATCTTTAGTTATGTTTATACTTTCATATGATTAAGTGATTCAGATCATATAGTATTTTGATATACATATTATGTAACATAATTTATCAATGGTGTAAGATTACCTCCATGCCAAAACGAACGAGAGATCGATATCGAAAACGAGGACGAGTATGAAAATCCATAAGGAGATGAGCAAATATAGGTCAACAAATCTCACCCCATCGGTATAACTGGTTCTCTCCACGCCAAGACGAACATATGCGGAGTTTCGAGGTCCAGCCCTAAACACGAACACGAAGCTAAGACCATAATCTAACGAGATGCAATCGAACCCCGAAACCCAAACGTGCGTGATCACTTAAACATACGGGCGATGATATAAACCCTCGAACCACAACTATATACCCACGTCCACCATCTTGTTCGAACAGAAAAATGACCCTCGTACAACATTCTTATGTCGGACAGAAAATGGGCAAAAAAAGGGTTGCCACCGTTTGCATGTTTGATAGGTTTTAGGGTTTCTAGTTTTCTTTGTGGTTAGAAGAGATTGTATGCTTTGGTTAATATTCGTGAACAACCTTTGCATTAATTTATAACTCGAACGGAAAAGGAACTAGGAAGATAGCAGCCATACGTTTTGATAGGTTAGATATTTAGGGTTTTGTTTATTTTGTGGTTTTCGTATGATAGCAAACGATATAGCGGGGTTTGTGAGATAGGGAAATGTGATAACTCTTGGTTTGTGAAAGGCAGCGAATGGGGAAAAAGAAATGGGAGGTTGCCGAGTAATAGGGAGTCAAAAAGGAGACTCAATCTTTTCCAAATGCAAAATATTATCACGCCACTTAATTGTCTTCCAAATTGTGTGCACTTCCTTAAAAAAAAGATTTCGGTTAAGTTAAAATCAAGGGACTTTCGGTGTATAACCTTTATTGTGAAACGATTTGGCCAAAATGAATTAAGGAAAGTGTAAATTTGTCTAGTCATATAAACGTGTAGGACACTAGGGAATATCATGTATGTCATTATATATATACACACACACACACACACACACACACACACACACACACACATATATATATATATATATATATATATATATATATATATATATATATATATATATATATATATATACTAGTGGTCATGGCCTGCCCAATGGGCGGGCATGCTTTGTGGTTTGCACGAATCATGTTTTTTTTTCTTTTGTACAGCTGTAATGATATTTGAGTACTATTTACAATAGATAATTTAATCACATAGGTATTAATTTATTCTACGCATTTACATTTATTTTATATTTATAACTTACATCTTTAATTTATGTCATTCATATGTTTATTTGAAGTTATAATTATCATGTTTGTTTTTTGTATATTTTTTTTGTATTAAAAACGATATATAGAATATATTCCTTAAACAAATTAGTTTATAATTCTATGTTAGCATTAAATGTATTTAAAGTAAAATATATTGTATATTAATATGCGTATATTTTGTCTATAAAAAAAATGATTTGTAAATTTAGATATGTTTTATATTTTAACTTACATTATAAAAAGAAAACCAAATTGTATTCTTAAAACCCTAATTTTTTGGCTGCACCTATTCTACAAAACTATCAAATATGAATGATAAATCTTCATCGAAGGAAACTGCAAATAAAACAAATGAAACTAAACCAACAAATAGCCATGGTATTTTATATATATATATATATATGTTAATCTAATATTATTGTTTGATGTATTTGCTCAACCAATGATTATGTCTTTATGTTTATATTATTTACAGATGCAAATGAAAGTGGATCGCTCATTGATTGGATTAAGAATTATTATGGAAGTCGGCTAATCAGTGTTCATGACATGAGAAAGCTAATATCAAAATTGACAAAGGCATCAGCATTAGTTGAGCAGATGAACGCTTCTGGACACGATATTGACGACGATTACATGACCGATTTAGACTTTTTTCCAGATGATTAATTGTTATTTGAAAAAGCATGATTTTTCTTCGTATTAAGTTATTCCAATTACAACTAATAACATTTATTTTAAAGTTGTTTGTGTAATACATTGCTTAACTTTATTTATTTTTTACATGTTAAATTATTTTGTTGTTAACTGTTTTTTTTATGGTTTTATATTACCCATACACCTAATATCTATTAAACTAAGTAAAATCCCTTGGATCAATAAAATCCGTTCCACCCAATCTCTACAACACCGTATCTTCTTCTAAAATAGAACGCGAGTTTTTTTGTTTAGTATTGATTTAGGTTTACTGTTATTATGATAATATAGAATCTGCATATGGTTTTTTGGTTTTTTTAAGACGCATGTGCAACTTTATAATCTTTTTTTTAGTTAGTGATTATCTATATTTGGATAGATATGGTATTTTTGATATTGCATGTCCTTATTGTTGCTTAGTTGTGAAACCCCCAATCAGAAAAATCTCTCCCAACTAGGGGCGATTTTCTACCCCATTCCCTAAATCGTTTTTTTCACTTAATTCGATCCTTTATCTCTTGTTTTCCTGATTCCTCTTGATTATAGTGATTAACACTCTTGTTTATCATTAATTAATCTGTTAGGGTGATGTAAATCTTGATTTTTTGGATCGAATTGGTGTAAAAAACGACTTAGGGTTTGCATAACTTCAAATCGTTTTTTCTTGTGTGAGGGTTTAGAAAATCGTTTTGGATTTTTCCCTAACTAGTATATCCAATCAGATCTTCCAAATCGGTTTGTTAGGGATTAATCTTTGGCTTTTTATCATCTTTAGGGATCTGCTATTAAACGATTTATTCATCACATCCCTAAATCGTGTTTTCCATTAACCCTTAATCGTTCTTTAGGGATTTTTCCTTAAATCGCTGATTAGGGTATTTGGGCCGACTTTGTTTATGGTTTATCTATAATCGGTCATTATCTTCTAGGAATTGCTTCTAAACCGACTTAATCATTCCCATTATTGGTTTTGCTTTTCCTATATCGTTGGTGGGGTTTATTGGAACGATCTTGTCATTCTCATATATTTTGGGTTCCAATCATTGTTCCTTTATTGTTATATCTGATTATCGTAGTTTGGCTGTTTGTTGGGGCTTATCAACGATTATAAAACCTTTGGTTTTTACATTCTCCTTGTGTTGGTGCTTTGGCTGAATGTTATTGGCATGGTAAGTGATCTTGGATCTGGTTGTATTGTGTTTACAAGTCGATTTGATTCGTGGTTCTATATTGGTACGTGGGTTTTGAGAGAGTGGAAGTCATGTTCATCATGTGTAAGACAATGTCTATTGCAGCTGGCTTTATCTTTTTTGATGGTTAGGAGCTGCTATTGTGGAAGTGGTGCTACTCTTGTGGATTTGGTTTGTTTTTTATGTGCTTGTTGGGTAT
>LBNU01025112.1:14241-54808 GCA_014162995.1 Artemisia annua | reverse complement strand
CTACCAAGTCAAACCCGAGTCACGGCTTTACCACGGGTTGCGTGGGTCCCACCCGAGACCTCTATGGTCTCGGCTTGCTCCATTGAGCTCGAACCAAACCAAACCGAACCCCCTTGGGTCGTCGGTATTAATCAAACAACATCAATGGGGGTTTTAACCCTCCAAAACACAATAATAACAATCCCAAAACAATCAAAAATCAAGAACCAAGCTCAAATCCCATCTAAGAACCAAACGAGCCCGATAAAAAGCTCAAGCCGAGAGCTAAGGCCCTCGGTTTCTACTCGACCCAACAAGAACATCAAGAACCCGGATACCAAACTCTCCATTTAGCCATTTTTATCAAAACCCATTTGTTATCTTGCGTTATTTACCACAAATCCGAAAGGAAACCCAAATTCGTGACTTAAGTGTCACGTGTTTCGTCAAAACACGAGTCAAACTCGTCTCACCTTTGTTTTTACAAGACCCCGACGTGACAAGCTTCAAAAACGAGCTAGATGGTGGCGGTTTTCGTGGTTTAACGCGGCAAAAATGGTGTTTAGGGGCGTGTAAATGAGTAGATCTAATAAAGGGTGAGATGGGGAGTCGATTTATGGTGGTGGTGTGGTAAGGTGGCCGGCGGTGGTGGTGCCATCGGTGTGGCAGTGTGGCGGCGACAAGAGGGAGAGAAAAAGAGAGTGGGGAAGATGAGTTATGAGGGTGAAGGGTTAGGGTTAGGGGTAATAAACCCGAATTTTACAAAAGTAGTCCCTCTAGTTCTCTTGTTCTAATATAAGCCACGAATACTTTGGAGTTTATGTAATATCATTAAACGGGTTTTACCGTAACACAATTACTCGTTCTCGAAAATATTTAAAAACTCCACGATACGTTCAACAAATATATAAACCAACTCGTAAATTCAAAATATTCAAATTTGTTAGGTTATCCTAGTGCCGGAGTCAACGTAGTGCCACGAGTGTATGATTTATTAAATTGCAACATAGATTTCCAAATCAAAATGATAAATTTCAAATTTCGATTCCACAATATCCCCAAACATCGTCAATCACAAAATAAATTCCATGTTTGTCACGAATAAAATCATTTAATATAATATTATAAATGAACCTTAACGTAATGCGGTTTTCAAAATAACTCCCTAATTTGCCAGTTGTCACAAACATTTTCACCAGATATGATCTTCGCTTCAATAACATTGACTCCCAACCTTAGTACTTGTAACCTTCTACCGTGCAATAAACTCACTCTTCGATTAATGTTTTGGGTGAACATTACATGACTACCAATCTTTAACTTTATTGTATGTTGCGGAAGACTGTACATCCGTACACTGTTTAGGAAATTTGTATAATGAATTGAATCATGTAAGTTTGTGTTTGAGCTGTCCTGGGAAACAGAATATGATGATTCATATATAGTCTCATCTCCCTGAATTAAACGCATCATGCTTTCATCGACCGTGGCAACCATTTCCTCACATAGTGGTTTTAATTCATGATTCCATAGGTTCTCAAGTAGACGTGTGTAAGATACGTCTATTTTTGATTCTACATAATCGTAAGTATATGGACTGTACATCCCTTCCGTAAATGCAATAATCGAAAATAATACATTAAACAGTTATTGATATTTGTAGATAAAGTTTATGGGTATTCATGTGACACACAATCATAAATTTGTAAAACAAAAATAATGTACTTTTAATAACCACAATACCTTGAGTTTGAGTTTCAAAGTCCAAATAACTAACGTTAGTGTTTTCATGATTATGTTGTGCTTCATTAGATGGTGGATGCTTTCCAACTACAGATGACCCTCGAAACTCTATTAAAAAACCATTATAATAGCAACGGATAATATAAGATAAAACGTGCATCAAGATAAGCACAACAAAAACACATAAAATTACCTTGTGCCTGTATGGTTGGTGTGTTAGCTTCAAACATAGGCGGACTAGATGGCGTACTGCTATTGTCTTTACGATCTTTTTTATTAATACAACATAAAAGAAAATTTAATATCAATACATAGAGTGTTGTAATACAATAAACATGAGATCATTAAGGTTTTGAGAAAAGGATTCTTACTTTTATTTTTTGTCCAGCCAAACCAAAGCAAAAACCTCCACCATAGTTCTTCAAATACAATAACTAACCATCTTACCTTTAGACAGCCTGTATTTAAACTAAAGTGTTTATTGGTTATTAAAATTAAAACGTAATACATCTACTATTAAAAGAAAACATTAATACCTTGTGGACACATTGCTGGAATATCACCTTCGATAATGACTGGCTCAATTTGTGTGCTTTGCTTTTTGGAACCTTTTAAAACTGTAAAAACTAACACATATATATGCCAAATATATAATATATCAAACTACATATATCAAACTATATCTCTAAATTAATTAGCAATTCATATACCAGAAGTTGTATTTTTTAACATCTTCATCCCTTGTGAAGCAGGTTCTTCTGGTGGATTAGACGCTGTGAAATTATAAAATGACACAAATTATAACATCAATATAACAAATAGCATTACACCAGTTTTCGATGTAGAAGAATACCTTGCATCGAATTATCAGGTTTTTGGTTTTTTTCAGCATTAGAAATCCGCAACAAATGCCTTTGTCGCCGCATTTTTAATTTTGATTGTGTGTATCGTTCGCATGCTTATAGAGGAATGAGAAATTCTGTATATATACTGCAAAATTAGGGTACGAATATTTAGGATCGTGCATATCAAAAAGAGTTTGAAAGGTTTTAAAATATATCACAAAATCCTTTCTAAACTTATCTCCTAATAAATCACTGAATATCCATTATAAATTAAGAAACATACACATAATTAAATGATTTGGATACACGATTATTATTAAATGATACGTACACAATTAAATAATACGTACCTAATTAAATGATTTGGTGATATATTAGGTTAAAATTCTGTAAACCGTAATTAGTTCATAATTAAATGATACGTACAATATTCAGTTTTTTTTGTAATCATGAATAAAATTCTAAAATACGATTAGATGCCTTTAAGAAACTATTGGATGCCTTTATAGATAATAAGTTGCAAAATGAATTCCAAACATTGTGTTGGTACAGTGGTTAAAAGATATGAATCACTTGTTCACAACCTAGGTTCGAATCCAATATCATGCATTTTTTTGACAAATTAAACACGCAAAATTTATGGCTAAATTAAATCCGGCATAATACATAATTTAAATTAATGATAAAAATACAAAATTTAAATAAATGGTAAAACGTTGCCTACGTGGCATGCTTACATGGCATGTTGCTTAGGTGGCGTCCAGTGGCGTTGAGGTGGCGTTATGGTTGCATATGTGGCATTGATGACGTCATGTACATCCTGTTATATATACGTTATAGATATACATATATATATACATATATATATATATACATGGCATGCTTACATGGCATGTTGCTTAGGTGGCGTCCAGTGGCGTTGAGGTGGCGTTATGGTTGCATATGTGGCATTGATGACGTCATGTACATCCTGTTATATATACGTTATAGATATACATATATATATACATATATATATATATATATATATATATATATATATATATATATATATATATATATATATATATATATATATACATACATACATATATATATATATACACACACACACACACGATAGGATTAGACTTAGGAATTACTAATATGTGTATTTTTAATTTATAAGGTATAGTTCTAATGACATATAATTATAATCCACACTTAGGTTATACTCGTTATTCGTTCTTCAAAAGTTTAAAATTATATGGTATTTTGGGTATTTCAAATGTTCAAAATTTCTGGGTTTTACATGTCTAATATTTGAATATAATTTTATTGGGACATATTGAATATAGTAAGTTGTATGCTAGAAAGATTTTAAGCACACGATAAATAATTTGATATAAGTATAAATATCAAATATTTCAAAAACGATATACTCCATCTGTCTCGATATTATTATTCATCTTTCTTTTTTTATTTGTCCCAAAAAAATTATCGACTGCTAAAAATACAAGTTGAAATTATTTAAGTTTATCATCTTACCCTTAATCAAAATTCTTATTTACAAAATTAAATTAAAGAATTAATTAATTGTCAAAGGGTAAAACTATCCTTTAGTTGCTTTTGTAGAAATCAAATAAATAATAAATGCTAAAAAGCGAAAATGGGTTTTTATTAATTTAAATGAAAAATGAAATGCTAAGATTGGTTATTTGGATTTATTACAAATATGAGATCTACATTGGTGCCAACTTTTATAATGAACGAGGCAGTCAGAACCCGTGATTGTTAATCGTGCATTCTTTCTGTGTATTGGCGAGTGTATGCTTAATTATTGTTTAGTATGTTGTATGAAACGTTTTGACATTCTTGTATAAAAATTTAAAAATGTTTGATGTTGTTTTGGTTTTGTGGTGTTGTATTTTATAAATGGGCTTTTGGTTATTAAGTTGTGATGGCTTTGTTTCTTTTGGCCTATTACTTATTGGCATGATAAAAAAAATGGTTTTGTTTCTTTTGGTCTATTACTTAGCCCTACAATACTTGTCCATTAGATGGTTTTTGCATGGTAATATGAGCACACTGGGTCTATCTAATTGGTCATAGTTTAATGTGCGTTAAATATGTTCTTTATTAAGTTCGTAAGTTAAAGTTTGTGTAATAATGTATATATAATAATGCCACATAAACTCTATAAAAATCGCTACAAACCTTTTTAACTTCATCTCATTTTATTGTACAACTAATTTCATTGAATTAACATTAAAATCTAAATAATATTAATAAATTTTATCAATAAACTCAATTCTAAATAGCTAACCAAATGAATATTAATTAACACACTATTAATAGTTCCTAAAACCTTTGGACTCTACTATTATTTCTTAAACTTATTTTTTTTTTTAATTTACAAATGGGTTCGAGCAAAAATTATGTACTTTTTCTTTTTATATTCATTATTCAAGTTGCATGCTTACATAAACTAATCACACTAAAAAGTATCATTTAACCATTTAAATGATGCTTTACATACATGCTCATGCACATTTTCTTAAATCAATTCGCACATGTGAACTGCATCAATAGAAAACACACATAAATTACTTGTATATGAAAATGCATTAACATAATACATATATCTATATATATTGCATTAAGTTAAATCATCAATTGTTCTTGCAACCTTTTCAACTTCATCTCAATCCATAACCGACTTTTAATTCTATACTAATTACTAAATGAGGTGAGATCTATGCAAAACAAGTATCACTTAAAAAACAAATAAGTCAATCTCAACCATCCATCCACCTTTCATCTAATGGCTAAGATCAAATCAAAAAATAACAAAGGGGGGGCAAAATTGGCATTTTAGCTCATTTAATATAAAAACCCACTTTTCACCTTTTTTTAAAAAACAACATATCTTGCAAACGGTAAATCTTCAAGCTACGAAAAATACACCATCGCGACGAGAAAAAAATAATCTTTCTATAGATATGCATTGTTATATACTTTCGACGAACTTTTTTTTTCAAAATTCCGTCCAGAAAAATCCCACGGGATTCGTAAAAAATCCCATGGGATTCGTAAAAAGACGATTTTTTTTTTCAAAATTTCCGTCCAGAAAAATCCCACGGGATTCGTAAAAATCCCATGGGATTCGTAAAAAGACGATTTTTTTTTCAAAATTTCCGTCAAGAAAAATCCCACGAGATTCGTAAAGAAATCCCACGAGATTCGTAAAAAGACGATAAATCACAAAGGATTCAGTATGAATCCCATGAGATTCTTTGGTGCATCCCATGGGATTCATTGTGAATCCCATGGGATTCTGTATGTAATCACAAGGGACCTAGCCGGGAAACCAAGGTGGTTTCCAATTTTATTAAGCGAAAAAAATCAATTGGTCAATTAGTCAACTAATCAATGGGTCGGTTCGGGTCTGAACCAGTCCATTTTAACGTTATTTCACAATAAATTCAAGCTACGAAAAATATACCATCGCGAAAACAACATATCTTTCAAACGGTAAATCTTCAAGCTACGAAAAATATACCATCGCGACGAGAATTAAATCATCTTTCATAGATATGCATTGTTATATAATTTCGACGAACCTTTTTTTCAAAATTCGCCCAGAAAAATCCCACAGGATTCGTAAAAAAATCCCATGGGATTCGTAAAAAGACGACATTTTTTTTCAAAATCCGTCCAAAAAATCCCACAGGATTCGTAAAAAGAAGATTTTTTTTTCAAAATTTCCGTCCAGAAAAATCCCACGGGATTCGTAAAAAAAATCATTTGTGATTTTTTATAAATCCCATGGGATTCTGTATAAATCCCATGGGATTCTGTATAAATCCCATGGGATTCTGTATGAATCTCAAGGGATTCATTGTGAATCTCATGGGATTAACAATATGCAAAGTTCTCATCCATTCGGAGTATACCAAAGATAAATGTTATGTTCAAAAGACCTGCATAACTTAAATAATAGTAAAATTAAGTGTTAAAAGTATTTTCGTGGTCAAGCCATCAAGCAATAATAGTAAAATTAAGTGTTATGTTCAACAGAAACAATTTTAAGTCCAAAAGTGTTTATTAAAATCGTTTTTGGTTCATCTCCAAAAGTGTACAAAAGAAACTAAAGCCAAAAGAAACAATTTTAAGCCCATTAAAAATAGCAACCCCAACTGGTCATACCCACAAACCCACAATCAATCAATCGATCAGACACCTGACCGATATTCATGGTGTCTGTTTACCAACCCCTGCAATTGAAACCAACAACACAGAAACGGACACCCAACAATCTAATGAAGCTAATTTTATACAACTCAACTGATAAATCAACATTTAACATAAACACAAATTCCAAAAAAATTAAAAAAATGCAAATTATGTAACATAACTAATCAACACTTGCAAGTTACAAGATGTTCACCGGAGAGATCGATCGGACAACTTTACCGGCGCCGAAAATAAAATCCGATCTGTTATCCACTCCGATGAATCCGCAAATCAATTCACAGATATTTATAGCAATCAAATAACTTTAAGTTTATTTGATGATGCCGCTTCCTTTAACTGATGAAGACTGTGTTGTGAGAGTAAATGAAGAGTGTGTGTACCCGACCCTTTAAGTCTTTAAATGATAGTGTTTAGTTTGGAATGATATTACAAAAGTACCCTTCAATAATTAATTATATTAAAATGAGGATTAATCTAAACCTTTAGATTTAAAATAGATGGATGGTTAAGATCTTCTTATTTGTTCTTTAGATAAATCTTGTTTCGTATTGAACTTTTGTCATTACTAAATATCATGTGATCAATTCCGGCAAGCCTTGCACTTCCATCTCGATGTTTTATATACTTCACATTAAATGCACTGGTTCTGTTTTTCGATAAAAGATTGAACTTTTGCTTATGTTTAAAACTCAACTTTTTTATTTGATATGATAATTTACAAACGGCTTTAAGTCAAAATTATGTATTTTTTCCTTTCTATTCATTACTCAATGTATATTTTTAATATGTCGTATTTTGCTATTATGGCAAACTCATTTAATGGGCGTAAATATTGGTTTCTCACTAATGATTCTACATATAGAAAAAGAAAACACTTTGCGATGCGCGGACCTTCTTCTTTGTTAATACAAATAATGTCAAAAACGTCATTTGCATTATTCGGTCTCTTCTAGTTTTGATAATCACAAAATACAAACACACGTTACGTAAAACTATGTTTAATAAGTTTTTGATCGAGAAAACTCGTTTCATTTCCAACATCACTTAAGGTATATACAAACATCTACCAACTTGTGTATGTGATCAAAGGACTTATTTTTAACCTAAACTTTACATTTTCATGTCACAAAACATTTTTACAAAAGTAATTTTGTATGATTTAAAGAAATGTTTTATTAAGAAAATGTTTTCAAATTTCAAATTCATAACAGCCATATTTCCCGCTCAAAACCGACAGAAATTTTTCACCACATCAGGACAAAAATGGGAGCGTATGTCGGGACGGTCCCTTAAATAGGGTTGCGGTCCCTTATCGATATGGGACCGTCGGTGGTTTAGGGGACCGTGATCTCTCTCCTGTCATGTATAAATACATAACTGTGATTTTGCTGAAATCTTTACCTCTTGTGCATCAAAACTTTCTGTATTGCAAAATCTTTTCCAAAACATAGTCTTTGATCACATTATCGGGTTCTTAGTTGCTTACAAGTGATCACACTCATCACCCTTCTATAGTGCAAGAGAAGAACATTCGTTATAGTCAAGAGACGAAGTGTTAAAGAAGAGTCACACTCATTGTTGCGGATTCATCATTACTTTCATTCATTAATTCTTGTATGTAATAGGACTTGAGTGCAAGTCTTATATTGTGTATTGTGTTAGATCGTGCCATCGTGTTGGTACGAGGTGTGAAGCCACGTGGGCTTTGTTAGATTGGTTCTAGCTAGGATTAGGACTCGACATTCCGCTTAGTGTCGTTAAACTTGGTGTAAGCTTGTGTAAGGTTTGTTCCGCCATAAGGGAGCGTGTTGATATAGTGTTTTTGAAATTCTCGAGTGTGAGACTCGAGGAGTGGAGTAGGGACGAAGGAGTGAGTTTCGTGACCGAACCACTATAAATCCGCGTGTCACAGTTTGATCTTTCCTTGCTTTACTTTCGTTTACTTACTTGTTATTGATTATACTTGTTGTTGTTTTGAGTCCACATAAATATCAAATCGAACATTTTTATAAACTCGAATTATAAAGTAAACTTTCTAAGACTAAATAAAAAACGGTGAAACTATTCAACCCCCCCCCTTCTAGTTTCTACATTCTTTTCAATAATAATTCAATTGCACACGATAAATTCATTCTAATATTTCTCAAAGAGCATTCGAAAGCAACTACATACATAAACTAACCACGCTAAAAAGTATCATTTAACCATTTAAATGTTGCTTTACATACATGCTCGTGCATATTTTCTTGAATCAATTTGCACATGTGAGCTACGTCAATAGAAAATGCACATAATACATATATCTATATATATGCTTATCTATAACAATCACCTAAATATGTAAGAAACACAAAGAAAATAGTTGGTATCCCAATATTTGGTTCCATTTAAAAGTCGGTTAGATGATCTTGTGTGATATTCATGGTACCTGCGTATGATAACTAAATTAAGAAAAAAAAGACCAAGTTAATTACAAAGATCTAAAAGATGTGTGAATCATCTCCAAAATGTTGCAAAAGAGAATTTACATACCGCTACCAACAATCAAAGATCTAAAAGATGTGTGAATCATCTTCAAATGTACATACTAAATGTGATTTTGGCCGGTTTATATAGGCATGAATTAGGTTAAATCATTAATTATTCTTACAACCTTTCGCAACCCTTGCACTTCATCTAACCGACTTTTAATTCTATACTAAATGCCATGTGATCAATTCGGGCAACCCTTGCACTTCATCTTCTTTCATGATTGTATAGTTATTATGAGGTTGCATTGAATTCCGAGCATTAGCTATCTTGTACTACTAAACGCCTCCAACTTGTTTCTAACTTTAATAACTCTATCATCATAACTCCACATTAAATTTAGGGACTGAATCTTATAGTATTATATATAGATATAAACAAACAAATTCTAGTATTTAATATTTCTTTAATTTATTTTTAAATGGGTTGAATGGTTGTTATCGGATTGAGAATCTCAAGCTAAACCTAACTTATTTATTAGATTGGTCTTGTCAATCCATTTCTAACCAAAAATTGGTTAACCTCAAACTTAGTATGTTATTTTCGTGTCGGTTTCAAATTATGTTTCGAGTAAGAATTGCCACTTCAAAATAAAGGATGCTAACATATCTAAGATATTTTTGATAAACAATATCCTACAATTATTTAATTAAATTATTTACTTTTACACCAACTCGTATTGGAAAAGAAAGTGCAGCATAAATGCATAATTATTACGAGTTGTTTTTTCAAATAAGTAAGACTCCAGTTATTTCCATTTTGAAGTGACGTTTCGCATATACACAAGATTCGTTTTGTTAGAGAACTTTTTGGATAAGAAAAAGTTTTCCCACGTCATTAAATCTTTATTCTTGCAAACGTATTTCAAAAATCGATGATTACAAGGATATATAATGAACGATATTCTCCGTCATTTATTAATGGAATTTTCGTTTATTTATTTACATGAGTTTATTGATTAAGATAGAAATATGCTTTATTAGACAAAATAAAGAAAGTTATTGTAATTTAGATTACTACTAAACGAATAGGAGATACATAACACAGTTCACCTCTCATATCGAAAAAGTCCCCTATTTTTCAGTTGACGAGGTATGTTTTAGTTTAATTTATGAAAAAAAAAACATAAATCTTGATATCTTTGCAACTTAAAAAAGGGACAATTGACAAGGGCGTCGAGTGACTCGCCTTAATCAATAAACAGGAGCATGTAATAAGTTTTGCGTGGCTTTTCATTGTGTTTCAAGGGTTGTTTCTTTTATAGCACCATGAATAGCATAACCCGAAGCTCTCCTATCTCCTTTATTTTCAGCTAACACCATCGGTCTCGTTCTTCAGCTTAAATGACACAAAGTGAGAATTATGATTAGTCTTAAGAAAATAAGAGTTATCTATAATGTTTATATAGATTACATGTACAAATATTTTTCAAAACAGAATTGTTTTTGCCTTCACTTGATCTGTTTCTGACAGTCGTACGTGCTCCTGGGATGATGGAGCTTAAGGTCTCATTGTCTAAACTATCGGTATTGCCTGATGGAGTCTTGGTCTGGGAATGGTCAGCCTCGGCCTTTGATGAGGGAGACGAAGCCGTCTATTTCTACGTAAATACTATCACAGCTTCTTTCCAGGTTGCATATCAAAGGGAGAGTTTCAATTGAAGCTATCATCAGGTATTATTGCTTTATTCAGATTTATTAAAAAAAAATCCATAATTTTGTGGTTTTACCATCTATTATTTGATATTAACTATGTTTTATGCATTTTAATAGCGGAATTATCTACAGCTATTTGCAGATTGTTGCGGAATTCTTGGTCTTGCTTCACAGTAGTGGTGCCGACTGGGAGCTGGAAATAATTGAGCAGGTATAAATTTTTATATTGCAGTTTTTTAGATCCTATATACATATATAATAAACAAGTAAAGTACCCACTGTTTCTTTTTCTTTTCAGATTCCTAAATTGGCCCCCCATTATGTCGTAGCTACAAAAAGACGCTATAAAAGCTGGTGTCCATTTCCTTGAGTAAGTATAAAATCGATCTGGAACAATAGGTATTTACCTTTGATTTATATATCTAATTGTATTCATTTGGTTTAAATTACAATAACCATTTTGATATATATGCTTATTAAACTGTTTGCACATATTTCTCTGTAAAACTACGCTAGAACAAGCGAGAATTGTAAACTGTGATGTTTATGTTTATGTTTATGTCGGTATTATGAGAAATGTGGGTGCAAATGCAATTATCACTTTTAAGTGAGAATATTGAAATATTAATAGATCATTTTAAATATTTTTGAGAGTACTTATGCATACATAATTGATCCATTTGCATATAAGAAAAACAGAATGGTTAGTTGTAAGCAACTTAGTTACCAGATTGACAAAGGGTACTGTTCACCTTTGGTCCACTGCTTGCTGACACGTTACACCAGCAAGGTACTTCTATTTTTGGTGATATTTCGTTTCTTGAAAATCGGTTTTTAATTTGTAAAAGTAGCTTTGTTGCTTATGGGGAAGGATTTGAATTACCCAAACACTTGTAAAATTAACATGTTGTTCAGGTTATTAGGGAGTAAAGCATGAACATAAAAACTGGGGACCGTCCATTTTATAACTATTTGGAAGGTTGTCTCCACAACAGAGCTGAGATAGTTATTTTTGAATCCCCCACCCTACGATCAATATCCTATAGCTGAAGTTCTTCTAAGCCAATACCCCGGTTTTCTGTTGTCCGAACATTAAACAAGGTTAATGATCTTGACTTTTCATGGAGAATCTATTTATTAGTTTTCACATAGTATCTATCGTAACACCAAACAAGGTTACTGATATTAAATTTGGCCCACAGTCAACCTTAGAATATTGATTATAGTAAGATCTTAGAAAATGTGACCCAAGAAATTGATGAGAGTGAGAAATTTGTAGTGATGTCTTGGTTTATGTATAGTCAAGAAATTGACATGCAAGGTTTTTTCTGACCTTATAGGCTATTGCTATGAAAATATTTCATCTGCAAATGGTTTAATTTTAAATGATTTATATATATTAGATTGTCATAGACACTATCAATTCTTTTTCCCTATTGGGAATGAAGGATAATAATCCACAATTTTCTGAATAAATAGGAAATGCTTTTGAAACGTCTTATGTAATAAAAGTTTTTGATCATTTTAATTATTAACATTTTTATGTCAAAAGAATGTATTATAGATTGTAAGAAAGGTGTAGCGGATTCTCCATTTGCATCAAAGATTGATAATAAACCATGTTTTGTTAGTTTGGAGAATGTAATTTTGTCTCTTATTTGTATTCATGTTATATGATGGGACAACAATGAAATTCTTGGCTATTGCTAGAAACTTTCAAGACCTTATGCATATATTATTTGATGCAGATTTAACAACAAATGTGTGAACATATGCCAAAATAAGCAGTTTGATAGTTTGATTAGTGAGTTAGTTCTATTTTTGATGGCATTACCCACTCCAGCTCAAGCTCAAGCTCTGGCTCAACAACCACCTCGAGATATAGTCCTGGTACGCATATATGGATAGTCGAAAATGAATGTGAACCATCTAACGGAAGTGATGATCTGCCAGCAAGTGTACATCACTAATCTTTCTGCTAAAATTGAAGGTATGGCTGTGATGTTTTTGAGACACAATATGAACTTGCATAAACTGTAAAGGAAGCTACTGGTGGGATACTTCCCTTTAGTTTTGAAAGAAGGCTAACATTATTTGTGATCATTTTCTCTTTGTCTTTATGAAGTTCTCATAGGATTTGTGATAACTTTCCTTCTATGATCCCTTTATTGTATATAATTTAATGAAACTGTTTTCAATTTCTTTCCTTTATCTTTTACTGTAGAAATCACTACTGAAAATTGGGATGGAGATGAAAGAATGTAAAAATATCGTCGGGTCTCACCTTCTACAACTAGAAAACAAAGCATAAAAACAAAATACGAAGTAGATGCTAAGGTTAGTTCTTTCTAAAAACGACACTTAAGATGGATGTTTGTAAGTGTTAGATTAGTACTATATGATCTATCAACATTTTTTTGTTGGTACAACCGTCAATGTTCACGTTATTTTTACGTTTTTAGACTCAGATGTTTGAGATTGGTTATTTACTGTATGTGAATACTTACCCACATATGAACTACATGTATCACCCAAATAAAGCTTAAAATGGATCAAGTCTGATATGTTGATGTTTGATGGTTTTTATTTCATCCCTATATCTCATCTCTCTTAAAGTAGGCTTAGTTAAATATGTGCACTTAAAATCATACCTCAAATAGTCGAATAAAAAAAAAAAAAAAAAAAAAACTTAATTTAACAGTTCGTATGTACGGCAACCTTATCTTTTTCCTAATGAAACAAAACCCCTAATGGGAATTTTTCATTTCAAAAAGATCAATTCATACCGTATTTGGTAATATTTTTTTTAATTTGATTTTGTTTTTGGATTTTAAAAAATAATTAAACCTAATACTTTCCTCATTTGCCTAAATTAAAAGAAAATTCGTATTTTTAATTTACATGCTGAAAAATATCTAAGATACACATGTACTTACCGGCTTTTTCTCAATAATTTTGGACTAGATTGTAAATTAGAAAAAACAACGGACTCTCTGGCTCTCTGCTCATTCTCAACAAAAACAGAATAAACCTACAATATCAAACCTAAATTATACAGATACTAATGTATTAAATCAACAATATTGTCAGCGATTCGTCATCAGATACACCACTCAAACGCCCCATCTTTGAATTCAACATGTAACTCATCTCTTAAGGATCTATTCTGCTCAGGTAATGTCTATAATTCTGCTTTCTAAGTTTGAACTAATTAGGTTTGAAGGTTATGGGAAAAAAAAATTGCTTGATTTGTTGATTAATCTCCAACTCTCGAAGAATCTGTATCATTGTTGATTTTGACTTTTTTGAGGTTTCTGGTACAATTACATATTATTAAAGCTTCTGTACTCCGTACAATTTAGTGAGATCATGCATAAGGACAAAACTCCTATATCAGCATACTTAGATTCTAAATTATACATGAGAACCCACAACACTTTGTCTACTCATTATTGGATCACAATTACTCCGTACAGGGCCGTCTTTGAGGGTGTGCAAGGTGGGCGACCCGCTCAGGGCCCCCAAATTTTTAGGGGCCCCAAAATTTATCCCGTTAATAATTATATGCATATGTAGACATATTTTTCACAACAAAAAAATATATTTATATGAGAAAAGTATCTTAAAAGAGTAATATGTTAGAACGTTTAGATAACTAACTCCATTATCTATAACAATCCTTCTCGAAACGTCTCATTATGTGAGCCCTCAAAAATTTCATAAATTCATGGCATGGCTCTGACTCCGAAATATTAGTGTATAATGAAATTTTCAGTAAGACATACATGAATAATTTTTTTTTTTTTTTTATATGATTTTATTGCTTATTATTTTATATATGAATTATGAATGAACCACTGTTTTTGGTTAGGTATCTTACGTTATTAGGATCAGATTTTACTTTGGTTTGATTGGTTGTTGGTGAGGCTTTGATTATAACTAAAATTTTTATAAAGATTTATAAGATGTTGATATAAATTAGGCACCTTAGACAGTTTTGCTTATTTTGATATCAGGTTTACCAGTTTCAATATCAGCTGGTATGCCTATAGGTTAAGACAAGTTTTTCATGCATTGATAAGCTAAAGATACAAAAGACATTAGGGCTGTTGAGGCCAATTTGATAGCTTTATATAGTTGATACTACGTAAATTAATTTATAAAGCACAAAAATCTTCTATCGGAGTATGAGCAGAGTACTCTTTGGAGGGCGTCAAAGGATATAGGAGTATGGATGATTGAGTTATAAAATTTATAATATTCTAATTAAAGTGATGTAGCGTCTCATGGATTTGTCTCAACTAGATCACATTAGGTGTGGATGGATGTGTTAGTAACTTAGCATGTGGCTATTGTCCATTCTCTATACATTGGAGAAATGGATCTGGTGCTTTGGTAATAGTAGATTATCCTATCCTATATATGATTTGATTTTAAGTTTTCATATATATTAGTCTTTCTTACAAATGTGTGATTGAATGTCGATAAGAAAGATAATAGAGACACTGCAACTTTAATACAATTATATGTGTAACATCAAAATTATTAACTGCCAATTCTTGAAATTCGGAATAAAGTGGGTATCCACTTTATACCGTGTATCTACTCTCATGGTTCTCTTGCCTGATTCACAATCAACTTTTGTGATTGATCGTTTTCCCCGTAATTTTCTATCTGATATATTCACAAGAGCAACGATGTCTGAAGATATGCTGGTATATGTGTCCTACCTCAGGATGGATCTGGAACGAGCTTGAACATAGCAACCCATGAACCTGAGCACCAGTCGTATTTTCAGAAATTAGGAAGGGATGACTTCCCTAACAAGGACACGCTTCTCATATTGATCAGAATCAACTTGCATTTTCATCTGGATTTCCAGACGTGGAAGATGCTTCTCTAAGAAGCCAGTTAGACTCAACAAACGCTTTGGTTAATGATGAAGCAAAAGATGCACAACTCCTGTTGCAGGTTCTGTCTATGTATCTCTGCAATCACGGTATGATCTATCACAGGTTAAAATCAGTGAAAGCATGTAGTTTTTTGATATGGTTGAAAACACGAGGATTCCAGACTCAGAGTATGATGTAAAGTTACATCAACTGATAGTCATAGGAATTCATGTTTTTTTTGTTCTTTTGTTCCTGATATGTGAATGTGATATAAGATATTATAGGCTGAGTTAGGGAATGTTGGGGGTGCTACCTTCTCTAGAAGATCTTGATATCACCTCTTTGCAAGTATAATGACATGTTAGTGTAATAGACAACTCATTGTGAAGTCGACATATGTGGGTTGTTGCAGATCACAACGAATGAAGATCTTGAGGAGTTAAGTGAGCTATTTGTTTTTTAATAAATACAAATAAATTATTGAAAATTTTAGAGAAAAACCCGCGCTTGCGCGGGCATTATAACTAGTTACTTCTGTGATGATTTAAAATTTATATAAATATTCTTCACTTTATATTTATTTATCTTCTTTGACTTTATCACCACATTTGATGTTTGTGGAAAGTATTACTTTATGGGGAAAATCATGTCGCCTACGAGTTTTATAGTTTGGCTTTTAGACCAATATTGTAGTCTTTTATGTACTTCTATCTATCAAATATATTAGCATGATAGCATCATTGGTACATACATGATTGCTTATTTGCTAAGAAAAAATATATGCGCTATGTTTTTGAATTGTATAATGAATTCTCATATCTTTGGCTATACACAGGAAGTAGAGATGGATTTGCATAACACTAAGAGCACTCGGTATCATCGAGTTTTACACGCCATTCGTAATTTTCCAAACCATTAACGCGCCAAACACGATACCGAGGAAAACGCCATTAACGCGCCATTGGGTTTTGAGTTGGTTCACTGGCTCACGTTAATGGTAAAATGTGGTGATTTTTTATGCAGTCATTTTTTATGGAACCACCTTACAAAATCAGTAGGAACCATGCATCTTGAGATGACAAAGAATAAGAAGGAAATAGAGTTTATTGTAAAGAAAGATAAATTAAGAAAAAAATATGAAGTAAAAGAAATATGAAAGAAGAAGATGAAGATCCGTGAGAGAGAAAAAGAGTGGAGAAGATGAAGAAAAGAAAAGAGAAAAATGTTTTTAATAAATTTATTTACCTTTTGTGTTCCGAAGTGTAGAAGAATCACAGAGTATTTATTTTTTGTTTAAGATAAAATATTAAAAAGTTGAGCTTTTCATTAGTTGAGGTTATAATTTTAGAAGGCAATTTTCTAATTTGAAACTTACGATTACAAAAGTTTTACCATAAAGAAAAAACAAGTTGATACAATATGTTATCCATGCTATGATTTTCTTTCGAAATTGTATTGTAATTTTTTTTTTATGTATTGTAATTTTAATTTATGTATTGTAATTTTAATTTGTGTTTAATAAAATGTGTTTGTTTTTATTAAATAAAATGAAATAAAAAAAAGTGGGACCCAATAACGTGTTAGTGGTGTGTTATGAGGGAGGGGAATTTGAGTGAATGGTGTGTTATTAGAAGTGGATGATGTGACGCTGAGGTGACATATCAATAACGTGTTAATGGTATACATGATACCCAGCGCTCTAATAGTCATGGAGTAGCCAAGGCTCCACCACCTCGACATGTTACGGGAAATGTGACTTCTTAACAAGCCTTTGAGCATGCCAAGAAAAAGGCCTTGCGTGTCCCAGTAGCTTGAGATGGGTTAGCTATGGAATGGCAAAATATTTGCAGTTCTTTATAATCACTTATACTTATTATATGAATATAATTTACCAAAACTTTTTACCTCAATTATTCTAATTACAACTTGTAAACTTCAAGTAATGTATTCATGATTGATATTGGTAACATTATTGTAATTTATGTCTGAAATGTATTGTGTAACATATCATGTTTACAAAAACTTTAAGAATATTTTCCTCACATTTATAAGAACGGGTCAAGTTGAAATATCTCGAAAAGTACTACAAAAGCAAAAATGTTTGAAGGTTGTCCTATGTGATGCAGATTGTAATATCCCAAAAAGTATTACAAACGTTGTATACAAAGAAGTACTTAAATGTGTAACATCAATGTTCAATCGGTATGTACAACTATATAAATGAGATACTTTATTCTATTTTATAACTTTACTTATACTTTTATCAACAATTTTCTTTACGTTTTACTTTTATTTATTGTTTTAGGTTTTCAAATGAACATGGACTACTCTAGTGTTTTCACACATGGGCAGTAGTTATATGTTGCTCGTTTACGTGCCAAAAGCAAATTAAAAAGATTCGAAGGTTGTTGTTTCAGATGCGGATGGTAACCTATCAAAAACTACTATAAATGTGGTATATAAAGAAAATCTTCAAGGTCTATGATCAAACGGTCAATACGTATGTACAATATACATATTACTCTCTCCGTCCTATATTCAATGTCCACTTTTGACTTTTCAAGTCTTTTTTCTTCAACTTTGATCTTAAATAATTTTTTTTGTATTATATGATAGTTGATAAAAATTATATCAATGGAAAGTACATTTAAAACTCAATTCATTTATATATTTTGCATTGTGTATTATATAACATAAATAAAAATATTTAAGGTCAAAGTTGATAAAACAAGACTTTGAAAATTCAAAGTGGACATTTAATATGGGACGGAGGTAGTACAAGTTTTGTGGTATTTTTCTTATTTACACTTATTATAAATCTCAAACTTCTTTTACTTATATATTTTTATAACTTATTAGGTGTTCACATAATAGATCTTTTGTTGAAGTGTTAGAATGGTCACTACATACAAATATATTGGAGATCACGAGGCAATGAACGTTTATTACTTAGATATTTTACAAGCATTGTATTTTATACTATCATTCCCTTATAACTTATTATTCCGTTACAAGAGAATTTCATACCGTTTACGTTCGTTGTTCTTTGTTACTTTATTCACGTACTTAATTTTTTTATGCAAAAATCATCTAAATAAGCTAGTTTATTTATATAACATAAACTCATCTAAAAAACAGGCTCACTCACAAGGCGGCGACCGCAGCCTCTCTCGTAAATGATAACAAGCGGGGTAACCCGCGCGTTGCTACGGGAGCGTTGTGCTAATGTTTATTTAGATGCAAATTTACTTGATATTTACAACATCAAACTTCAGTTTAATTTGTTATACACATATTGAAGCGCTGAAAACAACAAAATAAGTTTCTTTTATTTCCCATTTGACTACATAAGTATGAAGTTAATTTGCACGATCACTGCAGCTACCCAGCAACGCAGGAGGCAAGCCTTCGTCCTTTTCAATTCCGTTTCCCTGCTCCTCTATTGATAGCTCGCAGAAACTAATAATTTCAAAGTTCAAAATGTACACATACTTCAGCGAAGCTAATCACATAGTGAGTAAATACTATGAAAACACAAAAAAGGTTGAGTGCATACCGAAAAAGCCACTATAACGTGCAAGTTTTTTGTTAATAACTTCAGCGTGCATCGAATTNGGTGTGTATTTAGAGAGAAATATGGTAGTTGTGAGGATGGAAGAATAAGGTGGTCTTTATATAGAGGAGTGAAGGCAAGATGTTGTGTTACTTGTGTATAATCCTCACTTTGCAAGCAAATAATGGAGACTTGAAAAGAACTTGGTTATTGTGAATATTTATGTATCCTTAAAAGATATTAAAAAGCTTCAAAATAAGCTTCACATGTACTAAATTCATTAGCTTAAACTATATATTTGAGTTTCTTAGTTTGTGACATTAATGCTCACATTCAATAGGGGGAACTCATTCTTTATATACATATAGATATAGATGTCAGGTTATCTCTCTTTACCCACTCACAACATAATAAAAAACTATTTATTTCTCTTATAAAGTAGTTTCTCTCTCTTGAAATGTCAGATTATCTCTCTTTGCTAACATGCGGGAGTAGAGTCTTGCTAGAGAAAAGTAAATGCATTTTGCCACTTTTCCCGTAAAAGATGGTGTTGATTTCCTTAAAGGAAAAGACATTTCATTTTGCTTTTGCCGCAACATACCTTCACCCTTAGAGCTTAGTTTAAAGAGAGGTGACATGACAATCATATTCTTCACCTAAAATATGCATTATACTCCATCACTTTTTAAGGGGCTGGGTAGATGTAACACCCCCAAAAATGGATTGCAGCGGAAGAAAATGTCTCTGAGGTGCTACTTAATTGGTATCACAGCGCAAGGAACAAAGAACGGTTTTAACTCAACCGTTAAGAATAAATTTCATAATCGAAACATTTAGTTTACATCATCTGAAAATAGTGCGGAAATACAAGCCCATAAAAGAATTTATGTGGTCCCAGATACATCAGAGTAATCTATGACCATGCCATGCCATGTCATGCCAAAAGCCTTCAACAGTTAGCTATCTCCTTAAACCTGAAAATACATGCTAAAAAGTGTCAACACGAGGTTGCTGAGTTCATAGGTTTATGATAAAGCAGTAAAAGTAATGTGAGTTCATTAGAAGGCTTTTGTGACCATTGTATCGCTCACAATGTCATGAAAATAAAGTTTATCTTCAAGTAAAATTTGAATTGTGGACCATAAGTAAAGTGTGTGATCTTTACAACAAATATAATGTCACATAAAAATAGTCTATTACGCTAGAACTAAGCTAAATACATGCTAGAAAGCATGTAAACGGCAAGCTAGAAAGCTTGTAAAGGCATACTAGAAAGCATGTAAACGGCAAGCTAGAAAGTTTGTAAAGGCATGCTTGAAAGCATGTTAAATGCGTGCTAGAAAGCACATTAAGGCATGCTAGAAAGCATGTTAGGTCATAGTGGGATTCAGGAGCTTAGGCTACACCACGTAATAGTTTTAAAAGTATAGGTATAAAGTTTGGTCCAATTACGAGTTTTAAGAGAACATAAGTATAATTTCAGTCCAAGTAAAATGTTTTTGAACATTTGTCTCAATGAAAATATAATCAAGTATGTAACATGTAAACACATAAAGCATTTGAGTAAACAAACAAACATTTGAGTAGGATAAGTAATGTTTGAGTAAACAAGTAGCATGTTCAAGTAAAACAAGTATTGCATTCATGTAAAAACGAGCATGTATTCTCCCCCAAAATAGTTATAAAAGAAGTAAAAATAGGGGGCATGAACTCACCTCAGAAAATAGCAGATAGTAAAAAGTCAAGTAGTGATAGTGTGCGGCACCGACACGCGAAAGAGATAGAGTCGGTTAACAAGGGAAACCAAAGAGTCAAAAAGAAACCCGAATCCGAATCAACAAGCAATCCTCACACCTTTTACCTCAGAGAAGCGAAGCCCAGTCAACTTCTAATCAATTTATGGAAATCGTACTCTTGTTGCTTCGTCACTTCCTTGGTGGTTTGTGTTAACCGTGAGGCACTCAACAAGGGGATAGCAACATCTTATGAGGGAGAGGACAATGGTTCTGGTCCCCTTTTGTAGTCATCTTCTTAGTGATCCCCTCTTATTGATTCAGATCCGGCTTTGCTTCAGGTTCAGGAGGTGGGGATGGTGAAGCGTAGCAGAAGGAGATAGAGGGAGAAGATGCGTTTGTGTGGGGATAAGATTGACAGATAACATTTTTTTTAGCGATTTATAATAAATAGAGGGTGGGGCTTGGTGTAAAAGGAGAAGTGTTATTTGTGTTTTATTAACTTTGCGGGTATTAAATGTACCCCGTGTCCCGTTGACCTCCGGTGTAAATTGAGTTTTCGAGGTTAGCGGGAGCGCTAAAAATATTGTTAACGAGGGCGTTTTTATAAAAGTAATATAAAAACAAAATTTATAAGTTTCAGATAATCAGTATTTAGTTCATGCCGTTACTAGGATTATGTCGGTACATGTGTGGTGTTGTGTGCGAGATATTTCTCGTTGTGGTACATTAATACTCAGTAATAGTCAGAAAGTGAATTATTCACATGTTTCTGATAAAATGGCAAATGTAATGTGCGACTGTAAGCTACAGCGTGCGGGATAGCTTCCCGGGATAGATATATAAGCTCATGCATGCTTAGATAAAATAGTTAGCTAATAATAAATTGACATTTAATTTATTATTTAAAATTAGTTTGAAAAATCCCGGTTTGTTACAGTAGAAACGAGTCGAGTCGAGCCCGAGCCTGCCAAAGCTCGAGCTCGGCTCGTTTATATATATAAAGCTCAAGCTCGGGCTCGAGCTCGTTTCGAGCCTCATATTTTGAGCTCGAGCTCGGCTCGTGAAAATTTTCACAAGCTCGAGCTTGACTAATTTATATGGCGTGCTGAAGTAAATAAAGTGAAATTTGGCTCGTTAATTAAACTAGGTTCGGCTCGGGCTCGACTAATTTACTCGGCTCGTTAATAAATTAACCCAAATTTAATCTCGAGCTTGTTTAGGCTCGACTCGTTCGAGCTTTTTACCAATACGATCTCAAGCTTTTTCACGAGCAGCTCGACTCGTTTCCACCCCTAAGGCCGTTGAGTGTTAAATTTGTTAGGTTTTCGGGTTTGATTATTTCAAGAAACTTAACAAAAAATCATTTAAGTACTAGTACGTGGCTTATGCTTTTTTGAGCTCAAATAAGCCCAAATTGTAAGTCCTTTTTTTATTTTTTTTTTATTTTTTTTTTATTTTTTTTATTTTTGGAGAATTTCAGTTATATACTTGCAAAAACTCTTAATTACATCAATATTCTTATAATTTTTTAATTACATCAATATCGTTTCAAATCATAAAAATTTCACAAAAATACCCAATTAAACAATTAAACTTTAAATAAGTGTTTTTAGTATTTATATAAAACTCTAATTTAATAATTTCTATGACTGTTTTACCCTTCTCTTCAACACTTATTAACAATTAAAAGACATATTACTCAAAATCACAAAACTGAAGGCATATTAAACCATGATTCATAAGAATACGAGTACAAGACCGGGGTAGGGCGCGTTTAGTAATGGAAAAATTTTCCTACTTTTCATTTTTCAGTTTTCTGGAGAATGGGGGAGCTATTCTCTCTCTAGAGAACACTTGAAAACGTGTTTAGATGGAGTTTTCTAAAATGGAAAACCTATGGAGAACTCATAAAGGGAGTTTTCCAAAACTTAGTTATAAACTTGGAAAACAGCTTTTCCATTTTTCCAAGAAAACTTTTGGAAAAAATTAAATTTGAACGCGTTTTCTATTTTCTTAGGTTTTCTTGAAAAAATTTTCTGGAAAACCTCCTTACTTAACGCGCCCTTAGTAATTCTCTTGTATCATCACAATAAAATATAAAATAATAATTTCAAATACAAAAAATAAGAAGTGTTCGTCACATGCATGTTTCATTATATCAATTATAATTGTTACACATTATTATAATAATGACCCAAATAAACATAGTGAAAAAACTTGCAATTGTGTAATTGGGATGGAACTTGCAGACGAGTAGAAGACGAAATGGTCAGGTGATTAAATGGGGATTGATTTCTTTGATTAAGATTCGAAGGGCATACATATAATTTGTTATGTTATTTAATATTAGTAAAGAAGATAAAAGATTTAAGTAATTAAGTTACTCATAATTTATTTTTATATTTGGACATACTAGTAAAATTTGGTGTTTTGAAAGGATATTGATGTAATTTGAAGTTTTTATAAGTATATAGATGAAAATCCCCCCTAGTTTTTTTAGGTGCTAGAATGTAGAATGTCACATTTATAAGTTTTGGTGTTAATATATTCTTCACATTTAAAAAAGAAAAAAAGAAGGTTCACTTTTGCCAAATCTGAAGCCAAACTTCAAATAGAAGAATGAGCATGTTAGACGATTAACAAGGACAAGCATGCACATCAAGCACAAAATAGTAAAATCCATTAAATTTCTTGTTTCAACAGAACCAAAAGATATAAAAGATAATCAAAACTACCAACGAAGCAAAGAAGGATCTTTTGCGACTAATTATGCATCACATATGACACCCAAAGATAGACCACTTAAGCAATTAAAATGGTCGACCTTTTAACATGCTTGGTGCGACCTTATGAATATACCATCTCCAAAATTTCGGTTTACGTACATGTCAAAATTAACAAATCACAAGCTATTAAAATCTCTTGAAATATCCAATTATTTGCCATTCTTGGCGTTATTTATGTTTATTGTTTTATGGTGCATGTCGGACTATTAGACATGGACACTTGGCGATAAACAAATTTATTGGTCTTCGTGAAAAAAACAAAACAAGCGAGCATGATCAATAGATGATAATTTTTTATTTTTTATTTATTTTTTTAAAATCTTATTGAACATATACAACTATACAAGTACTTGATTCGTTTCTTTATAATTTTTTTTGGAATAAGACAAAACAGTGAGATATCCAAATCAAAAGTAAAAGTGAAAGCTTTTGGGTTTGGTGGAACACAAATAAAACATGCATTGACTCTTTTGACTGTTTCATTTCCCAGCTAACCCTTTTGATTCTTTACCAAACCACACAAACATCACTCTTCTGTAGGAGATGGCGACCAAAATGATGATTCGCTCAAAATCTGCTGCCTTCAAATTTAATTTAAGAAGCAATTTATTATTCTCCAACAATTTCCTCAAAACCCCTTTTCAATATTTCCATTTTGGTTGTTTAGGATTTGGTCCTCTCAACTCTTTTTCAGCTTCCTTTATTCATTCCAACTCTTTTTCAACTCATGATTCCAAATCTATTTATCAAAAAGTTGCCAACTTGGATGATGCTCTGAACCTGTTCGATCAAATGTCTCAAAGACAATCCTTTCCATCTGTCATTAAATTCAATCAGTTGTTGGGTGTTGTTACCAAAATGAAACATTTTTCGATCTTTTTAAACGAATGTGTGCTCTTCGTGTTCCTGTTGATGACTATACTATGAACATTGCCATCAACTGTTGTTGCCACTTGTCTTGCACAAATGAAGGCTTTGCCGTCTTCGGTTTCTTTCTCAAGAGAGGTATTCGTCCTGATGCTTGGACTTTTAGTACACTCTTAAACGGACTTGTTCGAGAAGATAGGATTCTCGAGGCTGAGATATTCTTCAAGAAATTGTTTAAAGACAAAATTTGTGAGCCTGATGTGGTTATGTATAACACAATGATCAAAGGGCTTTGCAAGATTGGGAATAACGTTATTGCCATTCAATTGCTCAAACGGATTGTCAAGCATGGACACATATTTGTTTTTAGAAACATAACTACTATAGTCATTTGTTCCATTTCTCTACGGCGTTCTATGGTGTTCAAAATGGATCACAGTGGAAATTGTTAAAACAATAGGTCACCTAATCAAACTGAAGCACTTAATTTCATCTACCTTCTTTGTGAAATTGTCATCTTCCATTAAGAAAAACATTAATATTCAGCTTTCTATCGATGAAACTAACCTACGCAATTAAATGATGCAACCACATACCTCATTTAGTCATTTTCTCTTGCTAATATCAACTCCTCTTTCCCATCTCATCTTTCCTGTTACAAAAGAGTAAACCCACAATGAAACAGATAAAACATAAATCAAAACAAAAAAGATTGGATCTTTATAATAAAATAAAAGGATTAATCCTTCCGATAAGAGATAATTAACACCTTTTTTTAACATTTGAACCGCCTTTGTTGATCCGCCGGAATCCCTGGTACGCCACCAACTCCGCTGACTCAGCTTCCCATCAGATCTAAGAAACCCGACCTTGGCAGTCGGTGTGTAGTTGGAGAGAGAGAGAGAGAGAGAGAGAGAGAGAGAGAGAGAGAGAGAGAGAGAGAGAGAGAGAGCGGGTTTGTGTAGAAGAGCGAAGAGAGAGGGAGTCAGGTTTGTGTGTTGTTAGAGAGAGTATGGTGTTTCTTTGTCTGCTTTTAACGGTACTGTTGGTGGCAGCATGAAAGTGTAGTTTTGTTTGGTACATGGTTTGCAGTACAGATATATGATCTGGAGAAGAAATGTAGTACAAAGAAAGTATTACAGGGCTTACTAGCAACATAACGGGGCGTCTACAGTACCTGTAACCCAATGAAAACGGATGAATAGTTGATGCAACAGTTGCCCTACGGGACGGTGAACAGTACCCCGTTATTTGTTGGACCAATAGTAACAGGCCGCATGTGGCATTATCAAGATGTACTACAAAATAATTAAGAAAGTATTTGTGCTAATCTTTGTACCAAAAAATGCTGTCGACAAATAACCCGGTTGGGCTTCTGTAATAACTCCTGTAATAAGGCCCACATGGCAAACGGAAAAACTAGGCTTTTAATATATTAGATAATAAGTGGCATGTTTGCGGCATAAATGCAAAATTTCCGATATAAAAAAAACCCTTGTTCACATATGTCCCAAAACACAGCCTCCCTTGAACAACAGAAAAGACGGGACAAAACCCTAAGAGAATAAAACATATCCAGTCGACGAAGAAGAAAAGTTGTTTGAAATGGATTCGGAATCAGAAAGGCTGAAGAATGAAGGGAATTCATTGTTCAAGTCTGGTAATTATTTAAAAGCAGCTGCTGTTTACACTCAAGCCATCAAGAAAGATCCTCAAAACCCCACCCTTTTCAGGTCTCTTCTTCTTCTTCTTCTTTTATTATTATATTTACATCTAATCAAACTCTCCCCACTACCCGGTATCAGTTGTTGCTTCTTCCTAGTCTTTTAATAAGTAACAATTAACCTCGAACTTTGATTAAACTCCTTATATTTGAAAATTATTATTATTTTCCACACCAAATCCCAACAATGACAAATTTATAGCTGCTGTTGTTATGCTGTAACAATAAATAAATTTAGGCATTAGTTGTTAAAAGGTAAGCGTTAGAGTCCACATTATGTATATGACATACACTTCTACTATAATAAGCAAAACCTTAAAATAGTGATAAGAAACTAGTCATTACCATGAACAAAGTTTCGTCCCGTTAGCTAGAACCCATCCAAGACTCGAGACAAACCAATTCTTCTATTATGGATGAGTAGAGTTATTAATATGTGCGTTATATCTAGGTTTTATATACCCAAAGTTCTAGTAGAGGTGGCAAGTTAAGACCTAACCTCTATAAATTAATACTCGTTAAATTAATAACCTCGATAAAATTAATAATTTGTCCGGTCCCAACTTGGGACCGGTACAAATTTGGACCCCAATCGATAAAATAATAAGATAATAATTTTTTTGAAACCTTAGTGTATATATATTAGTCCCAACGAAACTATAAATTAATAATTACTAAAAATTCTATATGTATATGTGTGTGTGTGTGTGTGAGATACACTTCAAAATCCTAAGGTTGTTTAGTAAAAATTGAATTCATAGTCACTTGTCTTTTTGTTGAACTTCAAATCTATAGAGTTTATCTTAGAATCTCTTTATTGCTCTAAAGAGTTGGTGCGGTGTCTTCTCGTATTGCAACAAAAGTGTTAATTTTATTTGCATAAAGTGTGAATGTGAATTCATAAAATTTTAACTGAAACTTGTTTTCAAATATATCTTTTTCGTCTCTAATGAGCATACATTGTAACTAGCTAGTGTATTAGACTTGCAAATTTAATGGTCATACGTAAAACCTTTTTAAATTAATAGATTATTAATTTATTGATATAATAATATCTCACTAAATTAATAAAATATCTTGGTCCCAACAATATTAATTTATAGAGGTTTTAGTGTAGTTAAACATGGGCCTAGTTGGGTAAATATTTAGTAGGGGATGATGGGTCTAGTTGGGTCTCTCTAAATGTTATAGATAGGCTTAATTGGGTATTTGATGGAAAGTGCAATTATATGATAATTACCCAACGGGTTTAGGCAGGTCAAGCGGGTCTTATTATTTTTTTTACAACTTTTTTCATCTTTTACTTATAAAAATAAATAAATAAAAAATAAAAAAAATTCATTCTTGTCGACCGGACCAAACCCATCTAGACCTGACCCAACCCATCTAGATGCGGACTCATTTAGACCCATGTTCTAGAAGACCTATCTAGATCCGGACGCGTACAGGCCCACACCCATCTAGACCCGTGACCCAAACCTGAACCAACCCACCTATTTTGCCACCTTTAAGTTCTAGCATCAAAGCGACAACTTTCATAAACGCATCATGGTTTTATGTTGACATTTTTTGCGTTATCGTTCCAATCTACTACTTTGGGATTGGTTTGTTTTTTTTTTAGTAAAAGGGTTTTTCACCCCGGTAAAATGTATTACACCAAAAATCATTGAAGTACAACGGATGAGAGTGACATCCCTCATCTCAGTCCCTTAGGACACTTACGGACTCTGACACTTACAAACTCTAATATAAGAATGAAAACCATTCTTATAACTTACCAACCAAACCAGGGATTGGTTTGTTGCAATTTGCAAATAGTGGTTTTGCCTCAAGTATTGTGTTATGAGCCAAAGTCAAGAGACACGTGCCAAGCTTAATCATCCAACAAACCAACATAACCAACTTTCCTACCCATTTGATACCTTTTAAATAGTTTTCACTTTCTTATACTTTTTGATGTAATTCTATCTAAAAGTTCTTGTAACAAACTCATTGATAACAAATACCATTTAACATTTCAATACGAATTTACATTTCTTATCAAGTAATTCTAGTGTCTTGTTTGTGATAACCTCCTATCTATAAAGATTCAGGTTAAGCACGTTACATTTGGTATCAGAGCTCGATCTTGGCTACCAAGACAACCCTAAATTCTGTTAATAGCTGTTTTTGAATCTTGGTTTAACCATACAACTGAATTTTCTGATCAAATTCCGGTCAAATCTTTCCAATCGCATATACGTCGTTAGGTTGTACGGTTAATTATTGTCATTTCTGTGAATTTTGTTAATTTGTTAGTCAGTATAGATGGTCATAGTCAGTGTTACAATGGTGACCACGAGAAACACTAGTTTAGATGTTGGCGTTGATGAAGGTATTTAAAATTGGGTAATTGATCATGTTGATCATGTGTCTAATGGGTTGAATGAGAAGTTAGATACTGTCACCAATAGCATTAAGGACATGATGTTGCAGTTATAGTATTTGGTGATGTCATTAGATTGAAAGGAGGAGTGGGTAGTACATAGTTGTCAATAGCGACGATAGCGGTCGCTATCGCGCGCTACGTAGCGAAGCGGTCATCAGCCGCTATTATCATTTAGCGACAAAATAGCGACACGGTCAACGCCGGTCAACGCGGTCAACGCCGGTCAACTTCAGATAGATCTAAAAAATGAAAAACCACTATCAAAATACAAGATTTTACAGTATATAAAAGAGAGAGAGGGAGCAGGTAAGTTTTGGAGATTGTGAAAGAGAGAGAGAGGGAGCAGATAAGATTTTACAGTATATAAAATAAGATTTTGCAACAAAGCCCCTCAATAATTACTGGTTAGCCCTTGAGCTATTATTTCTTTGAAACTTGAAGCATAATCTAATAAGAATAATAAAGAAAAAAGATACACTCAGCCCCTTTAACTTCTTTAACTTGAACAAAGACAGCAATACGCTTAAACTATTCTTTAGCAGAATTTGGATTGTCCATGATTGGCCCCTGTAATATTAAAAATAAATTAAAAAACCTTAATTTAACTAAGTTAAAGCATTAATTTATATTTAAAACCCAATATTTCTTATACTTGCTTAGTTATTTATACTAAAATGTATCAATATACATGAGAGAGAAAAGTCAAAAATACATCCCTGTGGTTTAGCTTTTGCTCGCTTTACATCCTTTTTCTTTTTTTTTGGCACAAAATCATCCCTGTGGTAGTAAAGTTGGCTCAAAACCATCCCTCCGTTAGTAATATCTGTTAATAAGGACTAACGATGCAAATTATTTTCCGTTATCTCCTAACGATAGTTAAAATATTTGCATCGTTAGTCCTTATTGAGTTAAAATATTTGCATCGTTAGTCCTCATTGACTATAGAGTTAAAATATTTGCATTGTTAGTCCTTATTGAGTTAAAATATTTGCATCGTTCGTCCTCATTGAGTTAAATCACGATTTTGACCCCTTTCGGGTCCGAATCATCAAAAGTGTAAAACACGAAAGTTGTCTGGAATAATGTTTTACATCAAGAAACGCGAGATTTTAACCTGAAATTGCAAAACAGTGGCTATTTACTCCCAAATCGATAACCGCTTAAGTTTTGGTCGTAAACAGCCACTGTTTTGCAATTTCAGGTTAAAGCCACCACCACCCACCAACACCCACAGCCACCACCACCTCCACCCACCACCACCTCCACCCATCACCACCTACCACCACCATCGTCACCACCACCCAACGCCGCCACCACCACCACCCCCTCCACCCACCACCATCGCGGAGGTGGGTGGTGGTGGGTGGAGGTGGTGGTGGCTGTGGGTGTTGGTGGGTGGTGGTGGCTTTAACCTGAAATTGCAAAACAGTGGCTGTTTACGACCAAAACTTAAGCGGTTATCGATTTGGGAGTAAATAGCCACTGTTTTGCAATTTCAGGTTAAAATCTCGCGTCTCTTGAAGTAAAACATTATTCCAGACAACTTTCGTGTTTTACACTTTTGATGATTCGGAACCGAAAGGGGTCAAAATCGTGATTTAACTCAATGAGGACTAACGATGCAAATATTTTAACTCAATAAGGACTAACAATGCAAATATTTTAACTCTATAGTCAATGAGGACTAACGATGCAAATATTTGAACTCAATAAGGACTAAAGATGCAAATATTTTAACTCTATAGTCAATAAGGACTAACGATGCAAATATTAACTCAATGAGGACTAACGATGCAAATATTTTAACTCTCGTTAGGAGATAACGGAAAATAATTTGCATCGTTAGTCCTCATTAACTGATATTACTAACGGAGGGATGGTTTTGAGTCAACTTTACTACCACAGGGATGATTTTGTGCCAAAAAAAAGAAAAAGGATGTAAAGCGAGCAAAAGCCAAACCACAGGGATGTATTTTGGACTTTTCTCAATATACATATAATTTTAAAATTTATACTTGCTACTATTTTATCGCTAAACAAAAATAGCGGTCGCTATTTATCGCTATTCGCTACGTAGCATATAGGTGACTCGTCGCTATTTATCGCTATTCGCTATTGACAACTATGGGGTAGTAGTAGTAGTAGATTTAGCAGAATGAGTAAAACTGGAATTTCCAAAGTTCTATGGTGATAGATGTGGTCCAACGTTTTCCTGACTTTGTGTTAGATCCTTGCGGACAAGGATGTTTTCTAGGAGAGTGGAATGTTACGAGCCAAAATCAAGAGACACGTGCAGAGCACGACTAAGCTTAATAACATAACCAACTTTCATGCTCATTTTATACCTTTTAAATAGTTTTCACTTTCTCATTTTGTAGTTAGCTTTTAGATGTAATTCTCTCTTTAAGTTCTTGTAACAAACTCATTGATCAATAACAAATTTAACATAACCAAGAGACACGTGCAGAGCACGACTAAGGTTAATCAGCCAACATAACCAACTTTCCGGCCCATTTTATACCTTTTAAATAATTTTCACTTTCTCATTTTGTAATTAGCTTTTTGATGTAATTCTCTCTAAAAGTTCTTGTAACAAACTCATTGATCAATAACAAATCCCATTTATCATTTCACTACAAATTCACATTTCTTATTAAGTAATTCCAATCTATAAAGATTCAGGTTAAGCACGTTACATATTGTTTATGGATGTGCACGGACTTGCCAAATACATTAATTGCTTATAGTTAGGGAGTTTGTAACATTATGTTCCAAGAAGAAGTTTGAACACACTATAAGCCTTTCGTTGTAGGATACTTAGGGTGCGTTTAGCCGGAGAAAAAAAATTATTTGTTTTCTATTTTCAGTTGAGGGGATTTACTTTTCCACTAAACATAGAAATGCGTTCATATGATATTGTTTTTTATTTTAAGAAAAGAAGGGGGTTACAACTTACAAGGGAAACAAAGAAAACACACACACACACACACACAAAAGTGTTTTGTAATTTACAAAACAAAGAAAGAAGGTTGACTTTAGGAGGTTTGGTTTTCACTTTACTAATTTCGGCTTGCGGTGTCTACCAATTGCCATAATCATGCTTCTTTTTTCTTTGTTATTTATAAGATTCACCTGGCTCTCTATGTATGGTGGGAATTAAAAACATGGACCTGGTATGGAAGGTGAAACTGAATGACCAAACACATCATGATTCAGAATGTCTGTTGCTGGTTTTTTTTAATCATATTTGTTAGGTATTTTAGTACCATCTGATTGTGTTGCTCATTCTATGATTTGGTTAATCTTGATGAGGATGCCATGCCACTTTTGTCACTTTGCTCAAATCTTTTTATTTTACATTCCAGCAATCGAGCTGCAGCATTTCTAAATCTTGTTAAGCTCCAAAAAGCACTCAGCGATGCTGAAACAACAATTTCGTTGAATCCCAGCTGGGAGAAGGTACCAAAATGACATATATTTTTATATTCATAGATAGGTATTAATATAGCATCAATTTCCTTATGAAGAAAGTGTCATTGTTTATCCACAGGGTTACTTCCGGAAAGGATGCGTATTAGAAGCCATGGAGCGATATGATGATGTAAACTTTTAGTCCTCTTTAGTGTATATGTCATATTTATTCAGGATGTGAAGCCGGTATCTGATAAAATTAATTTGCATGTGTAATATAGGCACTGGATGCCTTTAAAATAGCCTCTCAGCACAATCCACAAAGTACAGAGGTATCAAGAAAGATCAAGAGGCTGACACAATTGTCGAAAGATAAAAAGCAAAAGGAAGAAGTGGACAACATGCGATCCAATGTTGATCTGGCAAAGCACTTGGACGAATTCAAGTCTGAATTGGTAAAAATTTATTCTGACTTTCAGTTAATGAGTTAATTACTTAATTAACACATTTTCTTTGGTAATGTTTTAAAAGCTTGCTTTGAAGTATTAAACTGCTTTCTTGGTTAATATACTGTGATAGTTTGGTTTTCGCCAATCAAGTTTAATCCTTTAATACGTGTTTCCGTATGTTTCCTTGTATTAGTTTATGTAAGGCATTTAAGATTATTACTGATGTCTTTGGGGATTAACCCTTTTAGAATTCTGGTAAATAGCTATCTATATTTTGTTATTTTTTCAGGCACAGATGCATGTAGCCGAGGAATCTTGGAAAGAAATTTTCTCTTTTGTTGTTGAAACAATGGAGATTGCTGTTAAATCATGGCACCAAACATCTAATGTGGATGCTAGAGTTCATTACCTGCTTGATAAGGAAAAAACTGACACTAAAAAATATGCACCCGTTGTCAACATTGACAAGGTATTGAATCTGTACCGCTGCCTATGTTTACTGTCAATTCCCTTATAAGTTTCTCCAGATAATCTCTTCCTTCTCCCTCTGGTAAAATTCAGTTTAAGGTGCCAAAAAGAGCCGCGGGGGGAGTGGGTAATATGAGTTGGCTAGCCAGTCAAAACCGATAGTGTGCATTAGTTGCAGAAAAAATTCTCTTGTTTTCTATCTCTAGTTTTGTAAGAATTTGGAAGGGAAATTTATCTCCACAAAACACTTGAAAAGATAGAAAACGCATTTAGAAGGAAGAAACAAATTTGTTTTGTAATTTTCCTTGTTAAGTTAGGAAATAGGGGATTTTTGTTTTGTGGAGAATATTTTGGAAATAAAACATTTGAACGTGAATTCTGTTTTCTTTGTTTTAAGCTATTTCACTTTTGTACACACGCTTGAAATGACCTCCACCACTAAGGCTGACATTTTTAATTAAACAGGCATTTGAGTCACCCCATACACACGGTGATTGTGTTAACTTCCTAAGGCAATATGCTGTCGAATCTTTTTCTCGAGCAGCATGCTTAGTTTCACCAAAGAGTATCATATCATATCCACAGGTATCAATAACATTTTCTTATTATGTACTTTTTAATGTAGATTAGTGAATGGTGATAGTTTGGCTTTTTTATACATTATCCGGCCAAATTACATGAGCGACATGGAAAAGTCCCCGCCTCCCATATGTCAGAAGATTTGCATGGAAAGAAAAAGATAGAGGAAGTCTTAATACTTATCTGTTTAAGACCAAGCGAGGGCGGTTCAAACTAACCCATTTTAGACAATAAAGTAATTATGGTTAATTTAAAGCTTCTCCCGTTATCATTCTAATCGAGGACATGAAAAATAAAGCATTACCTTTTTTGTTTTCTTTGTTTCTAAATAAAAGTATTCTTTTCTGTACCAATTACAAGATATTCTCATTAATACGAGGAGCTACTAGATGGGAATGGTCCTAAGATATCATCTAGAAACTCATCTAGTTTATAGGTAGAAAAGCCTGTCATTGTTGAGACAGAAACTTAATCTCATTAATCTGTTAACAAATCATCAGGGAAAAAACTCTCTTGCATCCTCTTGCGAACCCAAATTTAGGGAAAATTACTGTCTACAAGAGACACCTTTAGTGTTGTGTTACGAACAGAGTGAAACCAAAAATGGGCCAAATGGTGAATATTGCCATCCTATTTTTTTTAGAACTAAATAAAAAAGAATTTATTCCTGAACCTAATAATTAATAAAGATTAAATTAAAAGACTAAAGTGGTATTTCAAGGTATACCTACTGTATTATACAGTAGTCACTATTGAATTTCTGTAATTCAAAAATAGTCAGCTATATGCAGTACAGTTTTGGTACTGACAAACTAATTACAAGTATCGTTTCAAAGTACATCAAACATTATATCCAAATATCAGTACAGTAATATTACTCTTCTGGCAATTATACTACCAAATAGTTTAACTTTATGCACATTATTTAAGGCTCTTGACTTATTATAATTTGTTTAAGGTGTGCAAAATGGTCTTCAACATTGCTTGAAATTGTTAATTAAGTGCAAGATGGAAGGATAAATACATGGAAAAATCAATAAGTTGCATACTGTGGCCATCTTTTCTGATCAGTTTGTCTTGGATTCAAAATATAGAGGGAGTTCACATGGCATTTATGGATTCATATCCCTTGTGTCTTGTGTGTTGCTTGGTCAAGTCAGAGGGCAAGGTGTCACTGCACTTGTCACTATAACCTTTCAAACACTATTGTAGTCATCCTATTATATCGATTTGGCCCAAGCAATCCCTAAGATATGAATCCAAAGCAACAGTAGATTCTGGTTATAATTGATTACTTTCCAAAAACCAACCCTTATTGTGCTATCCGTTGCAACTAGGCGGTGGTTAACCGCCCTGATTTTCACTAATCGGCCTTATAAATTGGTTTGGTCAAAAATCGGTAAAAAATCGGCCAAATCGGGCATAAATTGTTCAAATCGGGCATAAATTGGCGAAATCAGATAAATCGGCCAACTCGGTTACGAATAGAAATCGGCCAGATCAGATATAAATCGGCCAAATCGGGCATAAATCGGCCAAATCGGAAAAAAAAAAAACGGCTAATCGGCCAAATCGAGCATATAGTTTCAAAATTTTATAATTTTATATATTAATCTCCAATCCGATTAATCCCCGCCTAACCGATTAATCGCTAGGCGGTACCGGACCGCCTAGCGATTTTTGCGACCTTGATTGTGATTATATGAACTCCCGCATTATGGACAATTCAACCAGACAAGATGGCGTAAGTGACACGTCAGTTTTTCTGTTGGTTTTATACTTCGGTTAGCATGTGATATAGGATGGCAACTTTAAGGTCCATGTCGTGCTGTATGTTGAACAATGTTGAATGAGCTGATTGTTGCTTTGTATTTTCATCCGTCCACTCATGCTAGTTTCAAAGTTTATTTAGTCAACTCATGGGACTAGTAAAGGTAGAGGTGAAATAGATGTGAGAGCCCTATAGGTTGAGTTAATGTTACATTTGTGAGCAAACAACTCATAAAAATATGTAAACGTCCCAAGTGCAACTAGGCATTCCTTTAATTCAAGGATAGAAATTTCACAAGCTCCTAAATTTTCGTAAGCCTTCTTCCTATACAGGTCTGGAAAGGACAGGGACCAAGGAAATGGAAGCATGGACAAAGTGATGGATTCTTTCTGCAGTTTGAATCCCCTTCCCTCAGAAAAGAATGGTTCATCCCTAGCTCTTCAGAAAAAGGACAAGTGTTATGCAGGTTTGTGTGTGATAACTATTTGGTTATAGCCATCAGTTTAGATATCTCTTTAATTACATATTCAGAAGATCATTTTTCTCTGAAATTGCAGAAACAAAAATATTTAATTTGAACATTATGCTTAAGGTTTTTTGCATTTCCATTTGTAGCATCAGTCACATTCTCTTCTACATGCATATGAGATAGATGGTTTGTAAACTTTGAAATAGGAGATTACCCCTTGCATTGATTATCTGACTTACCTGATTAATTAATTCAGTGTTCTCTTTTTACTAAATATTTTTTGGCTCGAATCGGTTCCATCACTGACTACGTTCTTGACATGGGTGCAATCATGGGTGCGGAAGGGTCTAACTAAACATGTGATGGTAATTATATTATTGGATTTATTTAGGTTGTTAAGGGTGGTCCATAAAATTTCTTTTAGCAGGCAATGGATGGATAATATATGAAATTTTGTATTTTTGTTTATTCCCTTGTGTTTACATAATCCGAACATAGATATGTTTTATATGCTTAAATATTACTCAACTGTTTGCTCTAGGAGACCCTGTTCAATAGCCTTAGCACATGCCGACACTTTTTTCCGCCACCTGATGAGTGTCATATAGATTTCGATGAAATAACATAATGAGTGTTCTTACAGTTCTAATTTACGGTTATGGTTTCATTTTCTCTAAAACTATTTATCTCTTTTCAGGGATCCCGTGGCATTAGACATCAGTGCCCATGAAGTGATTCCAAAGATATTTAGAGATACCTAGTTATTGGTGGTTCATTGTGGAATGCACACAGCGATTCTACATTCTGAATGGAAATTCGTGTTTGCAAGAATGGCCACAGTTTTGTCTACCTGGCTTGCTTGCAAAAACTTGGATACACTTGAGCAGGGATCCTATGAAAGCAATACCAAGGATTTCACATAGTTTTTGTTCACTTTCTATGGCCATTTAATCAAGTTCTCCCAGAGTATCTGTGGTCGTCTTTTGCTGTTTAATTCACTTTTTCACCCTATATTTTGGTGGTTTGATTCTGGTGTGGGAAAACACAGGAACTCATACTATGTACCATAGGTGCATGAAATTGTAGTGTTGTGATTCAGGAGAACTTTTTAATGGGAAATCTTGCACTGGCAAATTAATATTGTGTTCAAACAAATTTCGGTATGGTTTTTGTTAAAAAGCGTTACAAATATAATTAGCCTAAAAATATAGCGATACAAATTGATATCCATCGATAGTCTCGCGATAAGCTACGAATATTCAGGTATCCTGAGTTTTCATATCTTTTTAAAGCTTATTTAACTCATTTAGATTTGAATGTGAAACATAAGTAGGAAACAAGTAGCTACAATATGATATTAACATGCTTTCGTCACATGATCTCGCATTCCCTTTCGTTTAAACAGTGTGGTTTACTACTCATCCTCATACATCACTTCTAATTACTATATGTTTTGATGTCTTCGCATTGTAAACCTTTTCCCTTGTTTAATTCAATGTATCCAATGCACACGTTAAATCTCAAATGTTACCGACGAGGAGATGAGCCAACACGTTGCGGCGGGATTTAAAACAATAGCATTCAAAATGAAGACTCAAACATTGAACCAAGTACACATGTAAATAATAGACAGTGCTTAGATTACATATAATTTACTAACTTAGCACAACATTAGGCCAAACAAGGCACCCAAAATAATGTTGCCTTAACTAATGAAGTGATGCTAATGGTGCTTTCGTACTTATAGCCCTTTCGCTTCTTCATATAATACAAAAAACTTGTATTTCATCACAGATCTGATTAGCTCCATGTACGTCATTTATTTATTTATTTATTTATTTGGTAAAGGGTTGATTACCCGGTGAATGTAGCTCCATGTATCTTTTGATGTCTTCTTACTTGATGATGTTGTAGAACTTGTTTAAACATCTTTCGTGATGCTCCTTTTGCTTTGTTACTTGTATCACAAAGTTGGCTTGAGTGCTTCCATATCATTACAAAACCTAATCAACATTTGCATCATATATTACATATAAGTGCAAAATTACTATTTAACCTAAAACTTTAGCTAAAAGGGGAATTGTTAGATAAATTTTAAACCCAGTACAACATAGAAGTATTGGACATTTACCATATATTTCATCACAACAGCTGATCAACTTGTAATTTGTTTAAAAGCTTCAGCAGACAATGTATTTGGGGAAATTCATCAAAAAACTGAATTACTGTTTCAACAATTTCAGGTCCGCGTAATCAGCACGTAATGAAGTCTATTGGAGTCTTCGTAGTGAGTGTCGTAATTATACATTTACGGTTTTCCTTGAAAATATTATGTGCAGAACGATTTAGTAAATCATCTACCTTAGCTTCAAATGAAGTCATAGCAAATCCTATTATAAGCACGAATGATGACCATAAAGTGCTTACATCTTAAATAGTCTTTAATAACCTCTCGAATATCGTTGGAGGAATTATGATTCGTACATCTAATGAAACATTGTCGCGCATTTTGCTTTGTATTTTTAGGATTACTTTATATTTAAGTATGCAGTAGCCACCATTTTACATCAACAAAAGAATGGAAAAATACTATAGACATAGATCGGAAAGACTAGACGATTACTATGATAGTGATAATCTTGATTTCTATGAATCTTATTATGAAACAAGTTAATTCATCATTATAAATTGTTTTTGAATAAAAACAAAAGATTCAATTCTAAATTTATTATGATCATAGATAATGTTATATGAATTATATAACTCGGAAACAAAATATTTTTTAGTTGAAATAGATGCTTCAGATGGCATTTGAGCAAAATGTTTTAAGGCTATTCACAATGGAAAGAAGTCTACTAGTATTACACATTGATGGAAAACCAATTCATCAAGTCAATTCAAAAAAACAAACATCAGAATTAGCTCCTTTGAGCAATAATGAGCAAATATCTGTTAATTCAGAAATACAAATATCAGAATTAGCTCTTTCGAGCAACGAACTAGCTCTTTTGAGCAATATTGAGCAAAAATCTGTTTTAAACAGAAAAGTACAAATCCATATTATACAAATATATTTCTGGAATAAAAATACAAAAACACTCAATTTTAAAGATTATAAACAAAATTCAAATTACGAAAAGATTCAAAGTATGTAACAGGTTTTGGAAGTACAACTACACGTGGAAGTCGACTACAACTATATCAATTTCATCCATTCATCAAGCATATAAAGAACGACAACAACATTTGCAGACACCTTTACCCGCAAATGGAAAGCATAACGAAACAAGTTCGATATCAATCACAACAAAAGAAAGCACAACTTTCCTCTTTAAGAAAACAATTAGTCATCCTCAAAAAATAAGAAAGAGAATCATTATACTCTCTACAATCTCTATAAAAAAACAGAAACCAATACATATCCCTTATGATATATGTTTCTATAAGGAATGTCTGGATAAAGCAAGAGCCCTAGAAGACGAGTCATTACAAAAAGTTAAATTTTCCAAAAGTCAAAACGATCGAAACAAAAGTCAAGGGAAAATTTGTTGACATAAATAATGCATAAAAACTCTATTTATTGTTTTGGATATCTCTACGTTTTGACGATCACAAAATGTAAAATCATTAAACGTAAGATTACTACGTAAACAAGTATTAAGCTAGTTTATATCATTTTATCCAACTTAATCACTTAAGGTATGAATAAACAAGTGCTTAATACATCTCATGATCAAAGGGGTATTAATTAATTATTACAAAGTTTATTTAATAAATATAAACATATTATATATTTTTGAAAAACACTTTTGGTAATAAAAGAAAATGTTTAAATCATACTAAATAGATGAATTCAAAATTTTAACCAAAATCAGTTAGTTTTTCACCAAATAAACTTTCCCCACTAAAAGACAAGTTTTGTGGCCATTACAGATGGGCGGCCCCCTTAATTTTAAGGGGGGCGGCCACTAATTAAGGGGACCGACACGCTCCATATGTCCGAAAACTTGCCTATAAATACCACCTCAAATCTGGTATTTTTCCTCACCTTTTGCACAAAAATTTTCAGATCCAAATCTCTCTAAACATCTTCCAAAACCCTTTGATCGTTAAGCCGGTGTAAGCAAAAGTTGTGTAAGGTTTTCTCCGCCATAAGGGAGCTTGTTGACATAGTGAAGAAAACTCCCGAGTTAGGTGCTTGGGGAGTGGAGTAGGACGAAGAAGAGATTCGTAGCCGAACCACTATAAATCCTTTGTCTCACGGTGCCATCTTTCCATCTCTATCTCGTTACTTATTTACTTACATACTTGTCATATTATACTCTTGTATATATCGTTGTTTATAATTGTGCAAGTCTTTTGATATCATATAAAGTGCGGTTTGACGTTTTCATAAACAATGTTTTTGTAAATTTAAAAGACGTAAACTATTTAACCCCCCCCCCCCC
>LBNU01025112.1:2956-13458 GCA_014162995.1 Artemisia annua | reverse complement strand
CCCCCCTTCTAGTTTTCCACAATTGGTATCAAGAGCCACGTCAAACAAGATTTTTAAAATATATTATATTTTAAAACTTGAAATCGATCTATGGAAATGGAAAAATATTTAAAAGGGAAAATTATTTTTAAACCACCATTTCTTGAAAATGAAAATTTTATTACATGAAAAAATCAATTCGAAAATTATGTGAAATCAATAGACTATGATCTTTGGCATGTCATTTCAATTGGTGATATTAAATCAATAAATACTACTTTTGAAAAACAAAATAACATGGCAAAATTTATTATATACAAAGCTATACCAAATGTTGAATATGAAAGAATATTTTTTTGTCAAACGGCAAACGACATGTGGAAAAATCTTTTACAATATCACCAAGAAGAATGTCAAGCCAAAGAAAAATTTGCACATGAGTTAGTAGCAAAAGAAAGTATTGTAGATAAATATTTAGTTGAAGTAAGTACAAGTGGTACTAGTTCAAATGTTTTATATGAAGGTAAAGATGCCGAAAACAACATGAGCCACGACAAGAATGAACAAGAAGACTATGTAGAGATGCCAACCAAGAAAGAACTAAGTGAAGATGACGATGACGATCCTAGTTCCGAAAGTGAAGACGAAGAATACACAAAGGTTGTCAAAGAATTTAAAAGACTCATTAAAAAGCGACAAAGAGCACAAGAAAAAAGGAAAACAACACGAAGAAAAAGATTTGATGATGAAGACAAAAAGACCAAAGGAGAATGTTTCGTCGCTCAAGCATCAAGTGAAATTTGCCTAGGAATAAATTTGGAGCCGACGAATGGGTAAAGGATAGCGGGTGCTCAAGACACATGACAGGGAATCGCAAGCTATTCTCTACATACAAAGCATACAATGGAGGTAATGTTATTTTTGGTAGTGATCGTCGTGGAAAAATCATAGGCAAAGGTACGATCTCTCAAGATTCCCTAACTATTGAAAATGTTGAACATGTAGATAACTTAACATATAACTTGCTTAGTATAGGTCAAATATGTGACAATAAATGTAGGGTTACCTTTACCGATAAGAATAGTGTAATTATAAAGGATGATAAAGTTATATGTAGAGGAATTAGGAAAGGCGGCGTATATGTTATGAAACTAGGAGATAAATTGGAAGATAGGATATGCCTAGCAACCTTAGACAAAAACTCCACTTTGTGGCATAGGAGATTAGGTCATGCAAACATGCAACAAATACAATCGTTAGTGTCTAAGGAACTAGTTAGAAACTTGCCCAACCTAAAATATGATCAACACTTTTGCGATGCCTGTAAAATAGGAAAACAAGCACATGCTAGTAATAAAGCTAAGAATATAGTATCCACCACTAGATGCTTAGAACTACTTCACATGGACCTCTTCGGTTCATCCGCGGTGCGGAGCTACGGTGGCAATCGCTACACCTTAGTTATAGTAGATGACTATTCACGATACACGTGGACTAGGTTCCTAAGCGATAAAACCGAAGCCTTTGAAAAATTTGAGACATTTAGTAAAATGATACAAAATAAGCTAGGATGCTCTATAGTTTCAATTAGGACAGACCATGGTAGGAAATTTGATAACGAAGTACAATTAGGAAAATATTGTGATTTAAATGGAATATCTCACAACTTTTCCGCTCCACGAACATCTCAATCAAATGGAGTAGTAGAAAGGAAAAATAGGACTTTACAAGAAATGAGTAGAACTATGTTAAACGAACAATCTATCCCACAAAAATTTTTGTGTCATGCCGTAGATACTTCAACATATATACTTAATAGGGTGTCTATTAGAAGAATACTAGGAAAAACTCCTTATGAGTTACTAAGAGGTAGAAAACCAAACATAGGCTACTTTAAGGTATTCGGAAGGAAATGTTTCATTCTTAACACTAAGGATTATCTTACTAAGTTCGACCCTAAGTCATATGAAGGAATTTTTCTAGGATACTCTTAAATAGTAAAGCATATATAGTCCTAAATAAACATACTATGAAAGTAGAAGAATCATTAAACGTAACCTTCGATGAAACTCCTCCACCACCTAAGACATTACCCTTAGAAGATTATGATGTTATAGAAGAAGAAGCTATTGAGGTTAGTAAAAAAAACCCTTAGGAAATGATATTGAAGAAGAAAATTTGGAAGAAAACGAAGTTATAAATATTAAGGAATCTAGGTCACACCCATTAGACAACATCATAGGTCACCTAAACCAACGAACACTTAGATCACAAGCACAAGACAAAAATAACTTCTTTTGTTTTGTCTCAACAATAGAGCCTAAGAACGTAAATGAAGCCTTAAAGGATGAAAGTTGGATTATGGCTATGCAAGAAGAATTAAATCAATTTAAAACAAATGATGTTTGGGAACTAGTCCCAAATCCTAGGAATGTGACCATAATAGGAACTAAGTGGGTATTTAGGAATAAATTAGATGAACATGGAATAGTAACTAGGAACAAAGCTAGGTTAGTCGCCCAAGGTTATAATCAACAAGAAGGAATTGATTATGACGAAACCTATGCCCCCGTAGCTGGATTAGAATCCATTAGAATCCTTTTAGCTTATGCCTGCGCCCTAGACTTTAGGTTATACCAAATGGATGTGAAGAGTGCATTCCTTAACGGTTTTATCAATGAGGAGGTATATGTGGCACAACCTCCAGGATTCATTGACTTCGCAAAACCTGATTATGTTTATAAACTAAAGAAAGCTTTATATGGTCTTAAGCAAGCTCCAAAGGCTTGATATGATAGACTAAAGGCATTCTTGGTTAAACATAATTATTCCATGGGAATGGTAGACAATACTCTCTTCACTAAAAGAAGTGACCCACATATTATCATTGTTCAAATATATGTCGATGACATTATATTTGGCTCAACTTGTCTAGAAATGTGTGATGAATTTGCCAAAATCATGCATGATGAGTTTGAGATGAGTATGTTGGGAGAACTAAACTTCTTCTTAGGACTACAAATAAAACAATTAGAAGATGGAATATTCTTTAACCAATCTTAGTACATTAAGGAAATGCTTAAGAAATTTGGCCTAGAAGTCTCTAAACCACTTAAGACACCTATGTCTACGGAAGTTAAACTCAGAAGAGATGAAGAGGGTGAGTCCGTAGATAACACTAAATATAGAGGAATGATAGGAAGTTTACTATACTTAACGGCAAGTAGACCCGATATCATGTATAGTGTTTGCCTTTGCGATGGCTTTCAAGAGGATCCCAAAACCTCTCACCTAGAAGCGGTTAAGCGTATCTTCTGATACATTAAAGGCACTATACACTTAGGATTATGGTATCCTAAGGGATCCGGCATAGAAACTATTGTCTATGCGGATTCGGATCATGTGGGAGACTACGTAGATAGAAAGAGCACTAGCGGTATTTGCACGTTTATGGGATGTTGTTTAACATCTTGGTTTTCGAAGAAGCAAACCTCTCTTGCCATTTCTACCACCGAAGCCGAATACGTAAGTGCTGGAAAGGCATGTCAACAAGCACTATGGATGAAACAAGCTCTCGTAGACTATGGCATTAGGTTAGAAAATATCCCTATTATGTGTGATAACAAAGGAGCTATAGACTTAAGTAAGAATCCCGTTCAACACTCTAGGACTAAACATATAGAAATACGCCATCACTTCCTTAGGAATAATGTACAAAAAAGAAACATTACAATAGAAAAGGTAGCTTCGGAAGATAACATTTCCGACATATTCAATAAGCCCCTTAAGCGTGAATTATTTAACCACTTGCGTTTAGGATTAGGAATGATGGAACAAATTGATTAAATTTTCTTGAAAAATCAAAACTTTCTGAATTTCCCAAAATTCTGGACACTTTTCAGTGTCAGATGGGCGGACCCCTTAAATATATAAGGGCGGCCCCTTTAAAATTAAGGGGACCGACCTCTATTTAAGGGGGTCGGCCATCTGATGGTAAAACGTTTACTTGTTTTCTTTCTTTCTTCTCAAATCTGAGTCTAGGATTCTGTTTTGCACAAAATCAGGAATTGAGATATTTTGTTTGCATAATTATTCTTTCAATAAAAACTTCAATTCTTTTCCAAAACATTCTCACGATTAGGAAAACTCATTGTTGAATAAGGATAAAAACGTTTTTCTAAAAATCATGCATAATAGTCTTTCTCTCGTTATCTATAAGTATATAATCTAATATATACTCATGTATAACATTTAGAAGTAAGNCTAAGCCCCTTAAGCGTGAATTATTTAACCACTTGCGTTTAGGATTAGGAATGATGGAACAAATTGATTAAATTTTCTTGAAAAATCAAAACTTTCTGAATTTCCCAAAATTCTGGACACTTTTCAGTGTCAGATGGGCGGACCCCTTAAATATATAAGGGCGGCCCCTTTAAAATTAAGGGGACCGACCTCTATTTAAGGGGGTCGGCCATCTGATGGTAAAACGTTTACTTGTTTTCTTTCTTTCTTCTCAAATCTGAGTCTAGGATTCTGTTTTGCACAAAATCAGGAATTGAGATATTTTGTTTGCATAATTATTCTTTCAATAAAAACTTCAATTCTTTTCCAAAACATTCTCACGATTAGGAAAACTCATTGTTGAATAAGGATAAAAACGTTTTTCTAAAAATCATGCATAATAGTCTTTCTCTCGTTATCTATAAGTATATAATCTAATATATACTCATGTATAACATTTAGAAGTAAGCAAATTTAATTCAAGGAGACTAAAGATTGTTTCTTAGAATTATTTTTTTTAGGAGTCGAAACAATCTTTACTCCACATTTGTTTCATATAGGCACACACTAGAACAAAATCAAGAACTTCATTGTCACATTTGTTCCATCACTAGTTAGCCACTAATAGGTGCCTTCTCTTAGGATTAGTTGCTTTAGGTTACATTATTTGCTTAATTGCTTATTAGCTTTATATGCATGATTAATTATGCTTAATTATGTTTAGATGTTTAATTGTTAGCATGTATGCTTTTCATGTAAATTAGACTATGAAAATGCTTGCCTAGTTGCCTAAAGACTTGGTCTTGCCCAAAACCAAACCCCAAAGCAAACATCTTTCTGGAAAAACTTTACCAAAAACACATTCCTGGCAACCTAGGTTCTCAGAATAGGGCGGCCCCCTTAAATCAAACGGGCGGTCCCCTTAAAATTAAGGGGACCGGCCAGTAATTAAAGGGGGCCGGCCATCTGCTGGACGAGGGTTGCTGTTTGCTTTCTGCTTTTTAGCCCATTCCACCCTATTTTGATTCCTCACTTCCATAAATTCACAAACACATTTTGTCTATCAAATCCTACACATATATTCCTTCCATAAACACAAAATCACCACACTATAAATACCCTTCATCATCATAAACCTCCACTCACTTCATCATGACTACTCCCAACAAACCAAAGTCAAAAGCCTCAAGGCTTGCAAGGATGGGTGAAAAATCCACTTGGAAGAGAAAAACAAGCCCTCATAACAATGCTATCACATCAAATGGAGTCGAACAACAACCAATACCTCCAACCACTTACTTCCCAAACTTCAATCCAAATCCACAAGGTCATTCTTTTGAGCCTTACTACAATCCGGGTCAAACCTCTACCAAAGAAGTTGTGGTGTGTAGAAGTAGTGCCAAGTCGTGTAGTGGTGTGAGATTGGTTCTAGCTAGGATTAGAACCTGTCATTTAGCTTTGTGTCGTTAAGCCGGTGTAAGCAAAAGTTGTGTAAGGTTTTCTCCGCCATAAGGGAGCTTGTTGGCATCGTGAAGAAAACTCCCGAGTTAGGTGCTCGGGGAGTGGAGTAGGACGAAGAGGAGATTCGTAGCCGAACCACTATAAATCCTTTGTCTCACGGTGCCATCTTTCCATCACTATCTCGTTACTTATTTACTTACATACTTGTCATATTATACTCTTGTAGATATCGTTTTTTATAATTGTGCAAGTCTTTTGATATCATATAAAGTGCGATTTGACGTTTTCATAAACAAAGTTTTTGTAAATTTAAAAGACGTAAAACTATTCAACCCCCCCTTCTAGTTTTCCACAAAATTGGTAACACTTGGCGAAACATAAGGAAAATGGGATTACTATGTCAAATATGATTCTCTAGCAAACATAATTCCAATAGAAGAGATTACAACAACCGGTTGGGAGATGAATTCTCAAACGACAAAGGTATTTCAAAAAAAATAACAATCCTTAATGATGAATCAAGTGACATACAAATGGAAGAATGAAGACAAAAGAAAAAAGCTCAATTATGAGCCAAGAATTATAGAACACACTTGTCTTGTGTAATAATACAAAATAATAATGTGCCAGCTGTTTAGGCACTACTTTTTCTGTATGGTGTGATGTGTGTATTTTGTTTTTAGTAATGATGTAAAAGAAATAATATAAGGCTAGTCGGCCATAGTCCTGTAGTGTCCTAGGGGTATCTAGGAATAATAGATGTTACTATTACATCTACTTTATCTATGTATATATAGAGGCCTAGCCTCAAGAAATAAGATATGCGTTAAGAGTGAAACCATCGAGCTTAAATTGAGATTGAATTCTCTCTTATCTGTTGAAGCATTGCCTTCTGAATAGCAGACGCATATGTTGAAGCGATATTCATTTCTGAATAGCAGATCATTATCTTTGAATATTAAAAAAATCAGCTATCATCAATCATCACCTTTATCATCAATCATCAACTTAACGAATCATTCAGCAATTGCATTTCATCAATCGACCCATAATACAAAAGCCATGGAATTACGAATAATTGTTCGTTCAATTATCATTCAATTCATTTACAATTACACGTATTATTCACCCTTGAATTTTGCTACAATTTCTGTGGTACCAGAAATTGTAGGTATTATTCGTCCATGGCTTTTGTATTATGTGTCGATTGATGAATTGCAATTGATGAATGATTCATTAAAGTTGAAGATTGATGATCAAGGTGATGATTGATGATAGATGATTGTTTTAATATTCAGATATAGTGATCTGCTACTCAGAAACGAATATCGTTTCAACAAAGGCGTCTGCTATTCAGAAGGCAATGCTTCAACAAATAAGAGAGAATTCAATATCAATTTAAACTCGATGGTTTAACTCTTAAAAACGCATATCTTATTTCACGAGGCGAGGCCTCTATTTATACACAGATAAAGTAGATGTAATAGTAACATCCACTATTCGTAGATACCTCTAGGATATCATAATGCTTAGATTGGTGAATTTCAATTGATGAATGTGTTGACATAAATAATGCAAAAAAAAAGTTATTTATATTTTTCGATATCTCTACGTTTTGACGATCACAAAATGTAAAATTATTAAACATAAGATTACTATGTAAACAAGTATTAAGCTAGTTTATATCATTATATCCAACTTAATCACTTAAGGTATGAATAAACAAGTGCTTAATACATCTCATGATTAAATGGGTATTTAATTAATTATTACAAAGTTTATTTATTTATATAAACATACTATATATTTTTGAAAAACACTTTTGGTAATAAAGAAAAATGTTTTAATCATACTAAATATATGAATTCAAATTTTTAACCAAAATCAGTTAGTTTTCACCAAATAAACTTTCCCCACTAAATGACAGACTTTCTGGCCATTACAGCTGGGCGGCCCCCTTAATTTTAAGGGGGTCGGCCATGAATTAAGGGGACCGGCCACGCTCCTCTGTCAGAATTTTCTCCTATAAATACCACCTTAAATCTGGTATTTTTTCTCACCTTTTGCGCGAAAATTTTCAGATCTAAACATCTTCTAAAACCCTTTGATCATTAGATTATTAATCCTTGTTTCAAGTGATTCAATCCCTCATCATCCATCCTCATCCAAAGTGCAAGAGAAGAATAATCCTTCAACCTCAAGTTTAAGAAGTATTGTATATTTGTTGTGCATATTGTGTATAGCATTTCTGTAGTTGTGTTGTGTTCATTGTAAGTAGTACTAGGAGTGCTAGTTGTGAATAGAAGTTGGGTAGTGAAGAAGATTAAGTAGTGAAGTAGTGAAGTGGTGTATAGTAGTGAAGAAGTTGAGTTGTGAAGAAGTAGTGATAAGTTGTGGTGTGTTGTGAGATTGGTTCTAGCTAGGATTAGGACCCGACATTTAGCTTTGTGTCGTTAAGCCGGTGTAAGCAAAAGTTGTGTAAGGTTTTCTCTGCCATAAGGGAGTGTTGACATAAATAATGCGTAAAAACGTTATTTATATTTTTCGATATCTCTACGTTTTGATGATCACAAAATGTAAAATCATTAAACGTAAGATTACTACGTAAACAAGTATTAAGCTAGTTTATATCATTATATCCAACTTAATCACTCAAGGTATGAATAAACAGTGCTTAATACATCTCATGATCAAAGGCGTATTTAATTAATTAATACAAAGTTTATTTAATTATATAAACATATTATATATTTTTGAAAAACAATTTTGGTAATAAAGAAAAATGTTTTAATCATACTAAATATATGAATTCAAATTTTTAACCAAAATCAGTTAGTTTTTCACCAAATAAACTTTCCCCACTAAAGACAAAAAAATCTGGCCGTTACAGTAGGCCGGCCCCCTTAATTATAAGGGGCGGTCCCCTTAATTTTAAGGGGACCGGCCATGAATTAAGGGGACCGGCACGCTCCTGTGTCAGATTTTGTCAGAATTTTTCCCCTATAAATACCACCTTAAATCTGGTATTTTTCCTCACCTCTTGCACGAAAATTTTCAGATCTAAATCTCTCTAAACATCTTCCAAAACCCTTTGATCATTAGATTACTAATCCTTGTTTCAAGTGATTCAATCCCTCATCATCCACCATCATCCAAAGTGCAAGAGAAGAATACTCCTTCAACCTCAAGTTTAAGAAGTATTGTATATTGATTGTGTATATTGTGTATAGCTCTTGTGTAGTTGTGTTGTGAACATTATAAGTAGTTCTAGGAGTGTTAGTTGTGAATAGAAGTAGGGTAGTGGTGAAGATTAAGTAGTGAAGTAGTGAAGTAGTGAAGAAGTTGTGTTGTGAAGAAGTAGTGACGAAGTTGTGGTGTGCTCAAGTTGTGAAGAAGTCGTGGTGTGTTGTGAGATTGGTTCTAGCTACTATTAGGACCCGACATTTAGCTTTGTGTCGTTAAGCCGGTGTAAGCAAAAGTTGTGTAAGGTTTTCTCCGCCATAAGGGAGCTTGTTGACATAGTGAAGAAAACTCCCGAGTTAGGTGCTCGGGGAGTGGAGTAGGACGAAGAGGAGATTCGTAGCCGAACCACTATAAATCCTTTGTCTCACGGTGCCATTTTTCCAACTATATCTTTTTACTTATTTACTTACTTTCATATTTGTCATATCATATACTTGTTGATATCATTGCTTATAATTGTGCAAGTTTCTTGGTGACACATAAAGTTCGAATTGGTGTTTTCATAAACAAAGTTTTTGTAAATTAAAAAGACGTAAAACTATTCAACCCCCCCTTCTAGTTTTCCACAATTGGTATCAGGAGCCACGTCAAACAAGATTTTTAAAATATATTGTATTTTAAAACTTGAAATCGATCTATGGAAATGGAAAAATATTTAGAAGGGAAAATTGTTTTTAGACCACCATTTCTTGAAAATGAAAATTTTCTTACATGGAAAAATCAATTCGAAAGTTATGTTAAATCAATAGACTATGATCTTTGGCATGTCATTTCAATTGGTGATATTAAATCGATAAATACTACTTTTGAAAAACTAAATAACTTGGCTAAATTTATTATATACAAAGCTATTTCAAATGTTGAATATGAAATAATATTTTTTTGTCAAACGGCAAATGATATGTGGAAAAGTCTTTCAAAATACCACCAAGAAGAATGTCAAGTCAAAGAAAAACTTGCAAATAAGCTAGTAGCAAAAGAAAGCATAGTAGACAAATATTTAGTTGAAGTAACTACAAGTGCTACTAGTTCAAATGTCTTATATGTAGGAAATGACGCCGAAAACAACATAAGCCATGACAAGGATGAACAAGAAGACTATGAAGAGATGTCAACCAAGAAGGAACTAAGTAACGATGAAGATGACGATTCTAGTTCCGAAAGTGAAGACGAAGAATATGCAAAGATTGTCAAAGAATTTAAAAGACTCATTAAAAGGCGACAAAGAACACAAGATAAAAGGAAAGCAACACGAAGAAAAAGAGTTGATGATGAAAAAAAAAGACCAAAGGAGAATGCCTTGTCGCCCAAGCATCAAATGAAATTTGTCTAGGAATAAACTTGGAGCCCGATGAATGGGTAAAGGATAGCGGGTGCTCAAGACACATGACGGGGAATCGCAAGCTATTCTCTACATACAAAGCCTACAACGGAGGTAATGTTATTTTTGGTAGTAATCGTCGTGGAAAAATCATAGGCAAAGGTAGGATCTCTCAAGACTCCCTAACCATTGAAAATGTTGAGCATGTAGATAATTT
>LBNU01025111.1:10275-36260 GCA_014162995.1 Artemisia annua | reverse complement strand
TTTTTTTTTTTTTTTTTTTTTTTTTTTTTTTTTTTTTTTTTTTTTTTCAGAATTGTGTTTACTAGTATTTACTTCAAATAACCTCCCCAAAACAAAAAGCCAAACACCCTCATAAGTTTCCCAATTCGTAGTACTCCATAGACTAGCTCGAATTTATACCGTAATCATGGGGTAGACGTCCGCCATTGGGTTGAGTTTGGGGTTCGAGATTCAAATTCAATGCTTGTACAACTCTATTGGGAAGTAGGACTGTCGAGCACCCTGATAAACAGAACCAAATTAATGATATAGTCACTATATGTACAAAAGAGATCACAATGATGCTACAAAATAAGGAATTTATTGAACCAAGACATTTAACCATTTTTGTGAAAAGAGTTGGAAATACAAAAAGAACCAAAACAGGACATCAATTTGAACAAGGGTCATAATCAAAACCCCTTATTGGTGAAAACTGATAGCAAGACATACTAAAGTAGACTTTCACAATGGTGAAATTGATGTTGGTATTAATGTATTACTCCTATTTTTTATTTATAAAAAACTATAATGTGTTGGTATTATTCAAAATTGCTGGAATTAGTATGAAGTTATCATTCCAATGGTACAGCAAATGAGCATGTGAGATTAGCAGTTAAGAATAAACTAATTCCAAATTAACATTCAACAAGATCTTAAAAAGTAAACTTTAGCATAAACATTAAACAAACCTTGTTCTTGGCGGTTCTGATCGGTTGCTCCAACTTGTCAGGCAGAAGCACACCGGTCCCACCTACATTCTCGTTTAAGGTTCGGGTTCCAAGAAAAAACCGCCCTCATTCCTGATCCACGTTGCGGCTGAGGCTGCTGCTGCTGAGCATTGTTGGCAAAGGTTCGGCCAGGCCCGACAAAGGCATCGTCCTAGGCGCCGCCTTAGTGTTTCCAGTTACAACATTCCCTTGCATTTTTTGAAAGCCAAAACTGGCTGATCATTGGCGCTGTTGTAGTTGAAGCTGTGCACGTTTTTTCATCACATTCTGCTTGCGGTTTTAAGAAAAAACAACAATATAGATCAGAACTTGTTTTAGCTTAAAACACTCTTATTGTCTAACATACAATATAAAATGTACTCTTAGTTAGATAAAAGTATAAGTGATGACAAAATGATAGTTTTTGCCAAACGGCCAAAAAAATTATTTATAATTTCACCACTTATAAGCGGGATTGTTTATAAACCATAGGCTTATTAGATGTTCATTTTATCTGGTCTAGCATTTTTTGGGTGTTTGGTTTCGCTTAGTGCGGGGCGGCTTATTAGTTTTGGGCTTATGTTTGAATAAAGATCACTTTTTGTGGGTTATTTGAAAACTTTTTTGGCTTTATAAGCTTATTATAAAGCCCTTTTTTCATTGTCCTAGTGTAAATAAGTAGCCAAAGCACCAAAATAAGCTAAAACAACCCCCTAATTTTGCATCTTCAAAGGTCTCACATTAGTTAGTTCATTAAACGTTTAGTAACAAATAATAAAAAAAGTCTAATAACCAAGTAAACTTTATTTTGGCTTACTTGAGCAAATGGAACTTTGGCTGATTCTGCCCTGAAACTGATTATTAGGACTTTGGAATCTTGCGGAGGACAGTTGCTGAACTCTTTCCTTCCATTACCGATAAACAAACCCACCTTGTTCAACTCCATTTTCAGTTCGCAACTTCACCCGCAGCCGATACATAAACATCCAAGCGGCGCGCGTTATTGGATGCTTTTGTGGCGGCGCCGCGGTGAAAGACAGTTGTTAGTGACTTCCCCTGCTTGAACTCCTGCTTAACATCCTCACAACGTTGACTGCGCGCGAACCCGACATCAACGCACCTTCGTTTGCTGTCATTTTTATCACAAGAATAACCCAAAATCAGAAATTATTCAAAAAAAAAAAAAAAAAAACACTTAAAAACATCAAATAAACACTCTCAACCTTAAAAACATCAAATTATTAAAAAAAAAAATCAAATAAACACTTTTAACTTTAAAACATCAAATTTATTTATTAAAAAAAAAAAAAAAAGGTAACCTTAAATTCTGTCTTCCACAAACCATCATCTAAAGTAGACTGAGCAAGTTTCCTAGTCATCTCATTAAGGTAATCCTCTTCATCACTTTCATTCTCAGTGGACCCCACCACAGACTCAACCGGTGAACTCAACCCAGAAGACCCAAACCCAAACCCAAACCAAACACACCAAACTTATTAGGTTGCTTCTTCACACCTCCACGTCATCATCATCATCATCATTCAGAACTCAGTCGGTAACCAAAACAACCCATCAACAATTTCTTCTTTCTTCTCCATTAAAACAAACAACACAAAAAGCAAGTTATTTCTTAAAATGGCTAATGGGTTTGCTTGTTGTTTAAGGATGATTATTTATATATAGTACGTAGGACGTGGGTGGGTGTTTATTTGACGGTGGGCCCACTAGGGGGAGGAGAAAAAGAAAAGAAATATAAATGGGAGGGAGGCTGTGAAATGATGGGGGGGTTAAATAGTGAGAGGGAAGAGTGGGAACCCTAGTAAAGAGGGGTGAAATGTACGCGGTTTATTTGGCGAGTGGAGGGACAAGCGGTTTTTTTTTTTGTTTTTGGGAGGGAAGAGATTTTGGAAGAATGTAAATTTGTGAAGATTGTATAGTTGCATCCAGGTAAGAGTGTATAGTAGAGAGATATTTAATGTGGCTGTATGTCGGTATTTAATGCTACTATGGAATTAATTTGGGACAGATTTGAATATGAAATTTGGGAAATTAGATAGTTTGGACTTTTGACTAGGTGGGTGTAAAATCAAATAGTGATGTTTTCGGCTTGAAAGGTGAAAAGTCATAAGGTACAGTGATCTGGTGAGGGTTGCGCCATTTTTTTTGACGCGCGTCAACTTTGCGCCACCACACTGTCTAATGCGCTAAAGGGGATGTGCGATAACGCACTCAAGCCACTGCCTAAGAGTATGGTATACTTTATGTTGTTAGGTGATATTCTTGGTGTGAATGATAAAGTTGTGTAAAAGAAAAAAATTATGATGTATTACATAAGACACGAAAGAAAAATAAAAATAAAGTATGTGGTTTGTCATGTTAGCGAGGCTCATAATCTAAGAGTTCACAGTGCAGTGTTGTTGATGTGTTATTGGTATCTTTAGGTATCAATTGCTCACCAGTAACGTGTTATTCTGCACCTAGTCTTGCAACTCATTCATCCCTAGCCATTCTACTAACTCATGACATTCATTTTATTTTTTAATTTTTTTTCTTATTTTCTTCCCCTACCTACATGCATGAATAGGTGTTATTTGTTTTTTTTGAATGGCTGGGCAATTAAGGTGTGTCATTATCTCTACTACTTATAAAAAGTGTGAATTTGCCAAAGGGCTGTGGCTCAGTTGGTGCCCACTTCCGAAAACTCATGGGCTCACTTGAAAGATTTGTGGATAAAAGGTCAAGGGTTCAAGTCCCGACTCTTACTCACTCGAGTTGGAGCCCCACTGGCCAGGAGAGTTGTCGGAGTTTTTCCTTAACGGGTGGATAATGGCTATGCTAAAAGGCATCCGGAATCAGGATGTTTCCGCCAATTCACACCTTTTGTAGATAAAAAGTGTATATTTATTTTTGAAACTTGCAATTACTTAAAATTTAGTATGTTACTGGGAGTGTGTGACTATTATACTTTTGATTAAAACAAATAACAACATCTATCACTAAATTAATATTTTAAATATTGTTTAATCGTTAAACTTTTACATATTTTTTTTTTGTAATTTATAAATTTTTTTTTTGCAATAACTACAAATTAAACTCATAAGTTTTGCATCAAATGTCAAACGAAGTCACGATTTTATAATTATAATTTTTTGATGTTATACACATACGCTTTATGAAAATGTTCGTATCGATAATCAGTATTTGTTACATTATTTCACATGTTTCTTACGTCTCTTTTGATCTTATTTTCTACAAGATTATTTCATATGTTTAGTATACTATTTTCTTGAGTTTATGTCCTAACACCGTAAATGGAACGACCATATACGGGATTACATTATCTATCTTGTTTAGCCAAACACACGGACTTAAGTTATTGTAATATGTCTAAGTTGTGGAGTGTGTTAGCTTTATTATACCCCTCCAACTTCCATGGAGGGGTGAGACCTTTGTTTAATTTGCTTTCACTTTCCTTATCATAAAACACAACCTGTTTTCCTTCTCTCTCTTAACTTTCTCTATAACAATGGAGGTCTTGTTTTACATTACAACCCCGACCTCCCGAACACAAATCCACCTAAAACTAAACGATCTAACAGTGGCAATCAGAGCCAAGGATTGGGCATATGGTTGATTTTGTTGGGTGTCTTCTTGTCAAATTATGATTCTTAAACTTTTACCATATTCGTTAACTGTTGTTTAACAATTTTTTTGGTTAAAGTTTGGTACATTCATTATGTAATCTAAAGATGGTTCAAACAGTCATGAAGTTTCTTCCTTGTGTCTTTTATTTTACATTGTTCACAACGGTTTTGCTCGTAATATGTTTGTGACTGGTTGTATATTTCCGTGTAAAAGTGGTAAAGGTAAAGGTCACAAATATGTCTATTCTTACAAGGTCTCAAAGCTGGTCAAGAAATCATCAATGCATTCATCGGAAACTGGGAAAAAAAGGTGGGGCCCAGAATTTATTTGTCGGAATATCGCCGAAAAAATCGAATTCTTGTTAGAAATTTTCGAAATCATAAGACCCCCCCTAAATTATCGAGAATGTAATTTTCCGAGTGAAAGTCTAGCCCTGGATTTACGAGAATCACTTGGCATCGAAATCCCCAGACCTAATCATCGAAATCACGTTTTCGATAACACTTGATCTCTGATAACAGTGATTAAGATAAATAACGTTTTTCGAAATCACGATCTCGATAAACTCATGTTTTCGATAATTCTACCAGTTCTCAGATAAGAAGTCAGAAAAGGATCTCGAATAAGCTGTCCAACCATTATCGAAATATTTCTGTACACTTATGCATCTTTTCTGCAACCAAGTTATCGAAATCAAAAAGCAAAAAAGAGATAGATGAAGATGAGCAAGATATTAGACCCAAGACCGTGACAAAAACAGTATTACATAACTTTTGGTTTGACTCAGCCTTTTGACATCTAAAAGTCACACGGACCACTGCCAACCAAAACAAAAATCTAGTCAAACAAACTGAGGTCCAAGGGCTTAAAACATCCTAATTCCCTACTATGACTCCTTACGTCTCCACTATCAGCAAACTCTTCAAGCTGTTGGTTTTCTTTTGTATCTCTCACTTGGAGGACTAGCCACAGTATCTTCAGAAGTCTGTATTACAAGGAGAAGCACTAGGCAAGCATCATAGAGCGTGACCGAAGGACTCAGTGCATTCCGATGTTACAGTCGAGACCCTGAATGAGTGAAAACTTATCGATGGGATCTTAAAATTGTTTTTCGTAAAAAATTTTTACAATTAAGAGAGTTCAGTGTGTTCGGCCTGCTCGCGTTGGAGAAATAATTCCATGGAAACACCTTGTTCAAGTGTGTTTCAAAGAAAGCACGAAGAGGTAGTAGCCAACCATCAGGTCGGCTCAACAAGAGTGCGTATGTCCTAACAAATACGTTCCGAGCGCCAAGTACTTATCTTCGGAGGCTAGCCTTCGAGACGTGAGATGGGGTACACCATCAGAGGCTTTTCTAAGTAAATGAAACATAATGATATATTTGAGGGAGTACATAATGAATTTTTAGTGTTTACCCCAATAGCATTTTATCCATCACAAAGATACATGAATCTAGCGTATCAAAATTGATGGTACAAACTCATTAATTATACATCAAGGTCAAGACCATCATAAACTCTTTGCAAGCCCCAGCATCAACACTTGATAGGCTAGATTACAATCTTAGGCTACGCAAGTTACGCCCCAAAAACGACACAATAATTTTTATTTTTATTTTTTTGAAATTTACGCACTTAATACTTAAACTTGTAACCTATGAGAGTAAAACCAACTCACAGGAGCTTAAAAATATTTATAGAAACAATATTTAACGACCCGGAAGTGAAAACTCAAAACACGGGGAAGATACAACTGTTTTGTAATCAAAAGCAACAATAAAACCGGGGCTCTTAAATTTAAAACCGGCGTACTTTATACTTTTCACGAAGACCAGCGTCCATAATAAAAAAGACCGACGTGCTTTAATTTAAAACCAGCATACATCTAAGTGATTCCAGAAAACCGGCGTACTTATTAAAAAGTGCGGCGTACTTTAACGTATTTCCAGGCCAGAGGTCTGAGACATTAAAATCCGACAATAAACATCATATCCGTGAAACACAACTCGCCATAACTAAGCATACCGGTTCATATACATGCACTTTAACTATGAAAAGAAGCTTTTATCATAATTCGACCCATAACTCAGTCTTATGGGTAAAAACAGCTATATGCCAAACACCCATTTAAACATAAACTATAACCAACATAGTATAAGTTTAGACATTCTTGACATAACTAGGACTCCTGGATTCACCATGGAATTTGACATAGACCCATAAACATAAAATGACCCATTTTGATGAAAACTATACCATATATCAAAACGACTCGTAGGGCTTCCAACTTTGACTTCAATGGTCCGAAAAATAGGTCTTCTACTCCAATTTCTTCCAAGGCACAAGACTTTTAAAAACGGCCACTTAAATTTTATCCTTACCTTTACTTGATTTTCCGGCAATCCGGCATCGATCAAGAACATCATAAACTATAACATAAGCGAATGCTTAGTAAGTACATTGAATATAATTATATATAGGAGCAAAGCTATAACATATAAACATCCCTTAATCACTGCATACAAATTATACTAATAACATTAAACATAAACAAGGTATGGATTCAAGTAATCTATAACATGCTCCAATTTAAACTATAGCATGTAATTATCACAAAAGTGACATAATTAACTAAAACAAATTCATAACCATGTACTTACCTTAATTCCATAACTTAAGTTTCTACTTGAAATTATTACAAATCCTCCTCTTGTTCCCTTCTTGATTTCTATAAGGTTATTAACTCTAATTAGTGTCTAAATCAATAAATTAATAACAAAATAACAACCTTTAATCTTATCCAAATTCATATTTCAAAACCTAACTCTAAACATCACAGTTATGCTTACTTGTTTTGAGGGGTATGGTCAGGAACTCTTATTAACTTGATTTCAGACCTCCTTCTTGATCAATTTACACTAAACTAAGATAACTCATTTTTCCCACTCTTTTTCTTCTCTTGGAACCGATACCAACAAACACACTCTTGAGAAGTCTGGATAAGTCTACCAGGAGATGGATAATTATCAAATTATTTTGGCCTATTTACAATTTTAGCTCTTCATGTTCCATTCTTTATAATTTGGCCACAAAACTCTCTTTACTTTTACACTATAACTTATAACTTAACCACTTTTTTAAACTACATCATAACATAATATTATGTCATTCCTAATATAATATAATATTACCTTATCGAGTTTCGGGTGTAACAACGCATAGCTTGGGAAAGCATCTTAGGCCATGTAAATAGGCACGCATGGGACAACTTTCTCCAAACTGTCACTAACGTCCAAGATGTACTATATGACTTATGACAATGGAAGACACACTAGCAAGAATAGGGGAGACGGGCACGACTTGGTACGAGCCAAGGAAGAGCTACCACATGTATTCTTGTCCACACGTTGGATGATCAACACGTGTCCTGTTTCACAGCCAGTTTGATCATCCTTATGGGGATTATCCTCAAACCTTAAACGTCTCTCTATAAATATAAGACATTTCTCACCTTTGGGACTCTCTCTATAAACCTCAGAATTCTCTATACACTTACATACTATTTCACATAGTAAACACATACCACATGGTTTGTTTGAGTGTTACCCAAACTCTTGATTCCTAATCATTCTTTTGGGTCCTTATCATTCAACACAGAAACCGAACAACACAACCATCCTAATCTGACACCAATCACGTTTTACATTTCATGTGTAAACAACATCCACTCTCAGTAACCAACATATCGAGATCAAAGTCCCCTCAAATTCAATTTTAACAAGATAGATCATATTAGGATTTTGAATTTATATGTAACACTCCAAAATTAACAGCTTAGTTAGAATAATATTTTATTGACCTCAGAATAATTAGTAAAGTTTTCCCGTTAGTTTTTATAAGAAATAAGGACTAACGGTGCAAAATATTTAATGAGATGGGCGTATGGTGCAAATAATATTTTAGGGGCAGAAATTACTAAATTGTCCTTTAGGCTTAATCTTATATACTAAAAGCTTAAGTAGTGTTATAAATATAAAGTGACCATAATAAATGGCTCACAAAATTGAAAGCGAATTATGAAGGCAACAAGAACACGAACCATCTCACAAATTGAATGTAACATATGTAGGCAAACCAACCATCTCACGAATTGAAGATGAGGAAGATGAATATCAAGTGTCTTCAAGAAGATGAATAATAAAGGTCTCCAACATTAATTTCATCACTAGGTGTCTATAAATGACAATCAAATTCATTTGGGTTATCACGCAATACCACCCAACCAAACCAATGTAGGCATCATATTCAGTGGCCGCAACAACACATCGACCATTTATATACATAAAAGCATTTTATTTAGAGAAATGCATCATGTGTGTTCAGGGCTTTTTTTTTTTTTTTTTTTTTAACAAGCTTAATTAGTGTTATAAATGTAAAGTGACCATAATAAATGGCTCACAAAATTGAAAGTGAATTATGAAGGCAACAAGAACACGAACCATCTCACAAATTGAATGTAACCTATGTAGGCAAACCAACCATCTCACGAATTGAAGGTGAGGAAGATGAATATCAAGTGTCTTCAAGAAGATGAATAACAAAGGTCTCCAACATTAATTTCATCACTGGGCGTCTATAAATAACAATCAAATTCATTTGGGTTATCACGCCATACTACCCAACCAAACCAATGTAGGCATCATATTCAGTGGCCGCAACAACACATCGACCATTTATATACATCAAAGCATTTTATTTAGAGAAATGCATCATCTGTGTTCATGGCTATGCTGTTTTTTGTTTGTTTGTTTTTTCAACAAGTTTAAGTAGTGTTATAAATATAAAGTGACCATAATAAATGGCTCACAAAATTGAAAGTGAATTATGAAGGCAACAAGAACACGAACCATCTAACAAATTGAATGTAACCTATGTAGGCAAATCAACCATCTCATGAATTGAAGGTGAGGAAGATGAATATCAAGTGTCTTCAAGAAGATAAATAACAAAGGTCTCTAACATTAATTTCATCACTGGGCATCTATAAGTAACAATCAAATTCATTTGGGTTATCACGCCATACCGCCCAACCAAACCAATGTAGGCATCATATTCAGTGGCCGCAACAACACATCGACCATTTATATACATCAAAGCATTTTACATGTGTGTTCATGGCTATGCTTTTTTTTTGTTTTTCAACAACAGTTTTTGAGGCCCTATGTAGCAGTCCAGTTTGAAACAAAAAAAAAGACCAAAACAATATTCGGTCATCTATTTGAGTTTTTGGTGACGTTGGTTCAGCTTTGAGAAAAACCAAAAAAGATGCCTTATTTATATATCATGTTGATGCAAAAGAGGAAATCATATCAGACCTCGAAGGTCATATAAAAAAAAGAGGAAATCATCATCGATCCATTTTTGAAGCTTAGCTTCATAAATATTCAAATATAAAAGATAAGAAATATAACATTCGTGTTACTTTTTCTCTTTAATTCGTTCAAGACCGAAACCAAAACCTAAAAACTTCCTAATCAAAACAAAAACCTTCACCTACCCGAGACCTTATACAAGATCTAAAAGACTTTTCAGGAGAAGTAGACCATAGATTTGTGTGTTCTTCATGGGTTTGTGTATCGGTTTTAAGATGGGTTTGGTTTGATTGAAAGTTAGATAAAAAGACGAGTATTCGGATTAATCTAAGAAAAAAAGGGATGATTGATCTAAACTCAAAACCATCACTTTTTAATGGATTTTTTTGATGTTGTAGTTGCCGACGATGAGAGAATTAGAGAAGGGTGAAATGGTGATATTCAGTTTGGCTTGGGAGATTTTTGTTCGTGACTGCGTTTGTTGGTGCCAGATGCTAGGGTTATGAGTAAGATCTTATTATAACTGTCTGGTAGTGGATAATTGGGTTGGTGTGATTATCTTGGGCCGAATACAAGAATGACATACTTGGGTTGTCATCCATTGGTATGGGATTAGAAATCAAACATGTGTATAGTCTAACAATTTCCACATAAGTTAAAACAACCATAAAATAAAATGAAAAAAAATATATTGTAATTTATGGTGCTATCAATTTTAACCTTTTGACGAAACATGAAGATGTGCAATGAGATTGTTGATAATCTGAGTACGGTCCTTTCAATGCATCTTCATGTGAAGATGCTAAAACAAATTGAACACATGTAATTCATATTGTAAAAACGTTTAAAGAAATAATATGAATAAGAAATCATATTCCATATCTATTAATATTGGATATTTTTTATTACATTTGATATAGATTTTGTATCACCTCTTTATATTTTTTGTTGTAGTATTTGTGAGGTTACCGTCTTTGTCGCAAATAATAATTTTAAATCCCCTTTAGCTTTTAACAAATGAGAAATGCGAGTAACAAAATTAACATGTTTGCAAATGAGGACAAATGAGAAATCCAACTAATTTGTCAAAGAATTGTAATAGAACAAAAGATTAAATACAAATATGTTGTATTATTTGTTGACCATACTTTGTATGAGTGGAAACACAAAACATGGGTACTTCATTATAACTTGAGTAGTCTTATTTAAGCATCTCGACTTCAAGTTGTTGCAACAATTAATACGTTTACAAATTGAGGTTGATAAAACTAAAAAATAAATAAATCAAATTTAAAAAGTCAACATTTTGTGTTCGGAAGCGATATTATCGTATTCATTGCAAATAACAACCTTCAAGCTTTTTTCTATGAATATACGACGCGACAACGTATAGTTATTATTAGGAGTGTCAATTCGGATCAGTTTCAGGTTAGCGGGTTCGGGTTGATAGGTTGGGAGGACAGAAAACCCCAACCCGAACTTGACACATTTAAATCATGTGATCAGCTATGTCAACCCTAATGTTGAATCTTAATGACTTCAATTTTTATCTATAAAATTATAAAATAAATTGAGTAATTAAAAATAAAGCCAACTAATAACAACATTTATAAAGCCGTATGCATTAGAGCTTCGCTTTTTGTTGTTCAAATTTTTAGCGGTTATGTTGTATTGGAGATTATCTCAACTTATTTTATAACTATTTTGCTATATATTGTTTAAGTTTATAATATTTTTCTAGTGAGTTTTTGTAGAATGTCTCAATTAGATGCACCATATTACTTGCGTTTCAACAATTTACACAAACATTAGGCTAAGAACACTTAGATAAGATGTGTGCATTGAACTGGTCCTGAGGCAACCCAAGTTATATATGACAAAAATAAGTGCCAATGAGGATAATGTATTGGCAAGAAAAACATTACGTTATATACAGCCCGTGTGCATCGCACGGGTCTGAATGCCTAGTCACTCGTAATATACAGAAAATTAGTCTCCAAGTTACACGTGTTACTTGGGACGTGGCATAGATATATTGATGGAAAATTAGTCCTAATTCTTGGTTATCTCAAGAACAATCGGGAGAAATTATAAGCAAGTTTGCAGTGATCTTGGTGTGTCCTTAACATCATTTAAGTGTTAGATATCAATTCCCATAAAGGTTAGTATTTTTCTTGCCCTAAATCAAGTTTATGTTGATTTAGGGTTTATGTTAAAATTGAAGTTATATGAATTTAGCTTTGAAATCATCGTTAGATATGATGTTAGAAGATTAATATAATAAAAATAAGGGTGTTTGGCACAAGGCCATAGGAACTCCATACAGTTAGATGAATTAATTCATGAAGCAAGTTGAAGAATTATGTAATTAGTAGATAAGCATTCAAGTGTTAGTTTGTGTATGTTATGTGTTTAGGTGCTCGCGAGGAGCTAGCCGAACCCTAAACCAAGGATAAAGGTAAGTAACAGGTTTAGCTTCCTGGTTTGTAGTTAAACATGATTTTAGCATGCTTGCATGCAGCTTCGGAAATAGCCAAATCATGTTTTGTTATGTAGTTTCAGAAATAGCATAAATATGCTATGTTTACAAAGATTCGTGGACATAGCCGAATATAGCATGTTATGTAGACTTGGTGATAGCCGAGTAATTATAGTTATGTTACAAATTCGGATTTAGCCGAAAATTAGTCATGTTTATAAGTTTAACATCCTTTGTGGATGACCTATGAATAGTGCGACATACGCCTTAGTATCCTTGGTGGATAGTGCGTTTTAAGCATCCTTTGTGGATGACGCGATTAGATATCACAACATGATATGTAACGATTAGACATTGTCTAGTTAGTTATGAGACGATTATACATGATCATTGTGTTAGAAATCCAATTTGAAATTGGATTAGACATGATTAGTAGTTTATTTATTATTATTATGTAAATTGCATATTTTAACCCATTTAGATATCGGATGGGTCATGATGTTGGAGCATAGTTTCCAAGATGATTAGACATTATCTTTAAGTTGAAAATCGCTTTAGACATTAGATTTGATGTTATGTTAGTCCATTCTAGTAGTGTATGGATAATTGCTCATTTTGCCCCATTTAGAAAATGGGCGGGTTAACATACTATCCGTGTTACCTTGAGATGATTAGACATCATCTCATTGTTAGAAATTCAAATATAAGTTGGATTTGAATATCATACTAGCACTAAATAGCACTAGTATGAAATTCACATGTTATGACCCATTTAGAAATGGATGGGTTGGCGTTTAGAAAATGTTTACCTTTGCTTGTAGTTATTTATTTCAGTCTCGTTTACTCACTAAGTCGTTTAGACTTATCGTTTTTAGTTTCCATGTTCATGTAGGTATGGAAAGCAAAGAATCAAGGTGCTATTTTGGGAGAAGCAGTTTCACTTGCATATCTAGGTGACAAGCGACTCATTCTTACACTTTGATAGTAGCTTGTTAACGCCCTTATGTTTCCAGCAAGTTATGTTGGCTTTTCAAACAATGTCAAGTTTAAATACTAGTGTTTAATGTGTGTATGTAACAAGCTTGTGCCTTAGTTATGTATAATAGTTTCTAACGGAGTTTTTAGCACAACTCCAAAAACACGTTTCCACTTATGTTTAAAGCTTGTAAAGTTGCAAACATGCTTATTTATGTATATTTAGTAATTCTGCAAAATTTCATATCATTTCGATATGGGTTAAAATGTGTTTTCAGAAAATGTGTAAGATAATACTTTTGGACAGCACATGATGTAGGAGTGTAAATCCATATGCTTATGAGCATACGGTTGTACGCTATAAAAATGAATTATGACAGAAAGACCATAAGGCTGTACGGTTTTGAGCATAAAGTCGTATGCTATAAAGTTGATTTTTCACAAAATCTGTTACTAGACCATACGGTTGTCTCCTTAGGAGCATAAAGTCGTATGCTTTCGAAAAAACAAAAAAATAAAATTCGGTCTAGTACGGGCATTTCATTATAGTAAAATAAAAGTACCATATTAGAGGGCTCACTTCTCTTTCTTCCTCACAAAAATCTCAATATAATCTAATCATGTTTAAACTCAACTTGAAATGATCAGTAACCAAAATATGTAATGGAAAACCTTGATCCATTTTCCCTTTTTTAAAGGCTGTTAGAGTACATATGTGGTGTAGATAAAATTTAGGGGTGGCACTCGAGTTGCGTTTGGGTTAACACATTCGAATTCGCGGTTTGGCGGGTTAGTATAACATCTACCTAAACATGACCCATTTATTAATTGTGTCAAAAAACTCAAACCTGACCCACACCTGCAAAACACGTGTAACCCGTTTATCGATTCAACTAGTTTAAATCTGAAAATTATATAACAATCTAAAAAATGATGAAAACATACAATTAACTATACGAAAATTTTAATGATATTTGAATTATAAATTATAATTCGCTCATACTAAATACATAACAAAATACATTTAATCTAAATCCAACATAAAAACCTAAGTTACATATTTTAGTTTTTTAAAGGCTTATATGATTAAACAAATTCACGGGTTGACCTGTGTGATACTTACTCAACTCTAACATGACTCGCTTATTAAACAAGTTTGACAGGTTGACATGTATTTTTACCCAAACTTGTTTATCCTCAACCTAAATATGTTTGACTCGCTTATTAAACAAGTTTGACAGGTTGACATGTATTTTTACCCAAACTTGTTTATCCTCAACCTAAATATGTTTAATTTCATGTCGGGTTCGTGTCGTTTATCGTGTCGTGCCTAAGATAAATTATCCTAATCATCCTATAGTTAAAGTAGTCGGTAATTAACTTTACTTTCTAATTAAAGCCATATATACGTGCTTTAAAAGAATCTTACCGACATTATTAAGGTCTGTTTTATTTGGTAAAGCCTTTACTTAACATGCATTTATTCAAATACCGTTACAAAGCCATAGTGGTGTTACACTAATACCAGTTATGTTTTTATGGATTTTTCACATCTTAAATATAACCAGTCATCAAAGCATGTTATATCAATATGTCGCTAACAAAGGTAACCCACTAGTATTTCGGCTACATGCACCCGAAAGAGCAAAGAGAGCCGGAAGAAATAATAACCTAGTCGTCGATAAATTGTTATAGAATCAACAAGATATATCAGAAACAACCAATTTGATGATACCAAGATAGAACAAGTAACAGGCACAACTCTAACGTATAGTCATTTAGCTTTTAAACAACCAAAGATGTGTGTCCTAATTATTTCAGAACATTATCCCACTATATGCCAGAGCCCATAAGCTAATATCACGATCCGACTTCTAAAAGAAGAGCACCTGTAATCTGTAGCAAGTTATTAGGATTTTCAAACCAGATCAAGTAATTAGAGAAGACGGATTAGGAACCTAGAGAGAAAATATAGCCCATGCGAGAAGATGATTATCGACCAAATATATTGTAATCACAGACCATCAAGCTTAAATACTGGAACGCGATTTGACCATATAATATACCTTAGATGAGATAACTAGTAACCTCAAGTGAGAAACTGATAACCATGAAAAAGATTTGAGCACATCAAAGAAATGAAGAGCTTAAATTCCTTTATGACTTGTGTTTTTTTCACTGCTGTTTCACTTTAGTAACACAAACCCGTCAGTTTTGTCAAAATTCCCCAAGGGAATGTGTATTTGTGCATACAAACTAGAAAAGGCATGATTACATAAGTAGGCTTTTTGTTGCATAGTAGTTATAGTAGTAAAAAAGCTTCAACCATCAAACACTTGCTGCTATGAATTGCAGACATAACAAAAAAAACTCGGCATTATATTAAAGTCTAGATTACTGCCTATAAAAAGTTAAAGAGCAAAAGAAATATTTACAATCAGAAAAGAAAAAGAAAGGAAACTGAACATAAATCCCCATCAGCATTAAACATTCAAACACCTCTAATATAAACATACTTTTACTCCTAAATAGTCACATATCACCTTACTTCATTCCTATCCAATACTTCTAAAGAGGGTCAGTCATCTAGCAATAAACACAAATTAGCCGTCCCCTCTTTACACTTCCATTTTTTTATCTTCGGGAACACCTTTGCACAACTAGGTGAAACCCGATACCTTAAAACGACTTAAAATAAAAATAAAAACATAAAAAGTTAAATACTACTAAAAGCTGGGGGTACTTAAAAAGAAAAACATTGATCTTTTGTAGATCAATTCTCCGAAGCTTCCAAGCTAGCAGATGTCTCGTTGTCATTTGAAGAGGGAAACTTGCTTCCAGCCTTCATTTTCTTCACATCTTGTGTCGAGCATATCATGATCCGTCTCACCATGTTACAGAACTCACTGCAATCACAATCATATATAATAACTTTGTAAGGGTTTGTAAACAAAAAAAGAAATGCATTTTTTAATTTGAAACTGTGTTTAATCGTTTTGCAATAAAAAAACTTACGGCCATGGATCATCCCCCACGAGCATCATGTCGCCTTCATCATCAGTAAAAATTATATCCCATTCCTTACGAGGGCGTAGCTGTCCCTTGATCTCAAACATGTCTTCGAGTTCATCAATCAGCTCATCATATCCTCCCAAGACAGTTAGGTCCACAGCACGTCCCACAGCCATCCCTTTCATTTGAACCTATCATTATTACCCAACTGAGATTAGCAGACTCGATAAAAGAGAAAGCAAATATATGTTTGATCTTGAAAGTTTAAATGTACCTTAGTACGACTACGGGTAGATTTGCTTTGAACTTCCTTGGGTGACACTAGCACATTCCCTTGTTCTTTACAGCCCTTGAAAAGATTAGACTTGAGGTCTGAAACTCCGGCCGAAAAGGTGCTGGGCAACTGCCCTTCAATAGACGAATTAAATAACACATCGGATGGTGTTACTGTCATGGGTGCTTTTCCAGGTGTAACATCAGCTTTAGAAGGGACCATGAGATCAAAACCAAATAGTCTGCAACTTGAAAAAGCATTTACAGACTGATTCTCGACTGGACTTTGAAGTGAATCATTGGTCTGTTTGAGTGATGATTCCCGAGGTGAGAAAGCCGATTGGACAGACCATGGTGAAAAACCTTTCCTATCTTCTGTTTCATTCCGTGAAGATTTAACAGGAGAAGATGATAACCATCCAGCTTCCATTTGAGTCCTTAAAAGACAGCCACTATCACCCCTAGGTCCTTCAACTGAATCATGAGATGAGTTCCAAACAGCGGATGCAGGTGAACTTGCATGTTCTATTACACAAGATACACATCAAGCGAAGTTAATATGCATGCAAACAAATGTAGCATATTTTTTCAAGTAAAATTTTAAATTTTACGCACCATGATTAGGGATCTCCATTGGAGGTCTGGGCCTCTTAGCCTTTAGTGCAGCCACTGGTGGGGCTAAAGCTGTTGGAATAGGAGTTACAAAGGTTTCAATCTCCCATGGAGAGACCCTTTCTGGTCTCACAATAGAAGCTGGTTCATCCCACTGGACCTGGTATTGTCAACAGATATAGTATGACATTTTAGCATTTGGCCTTTTTAATTAATTAAACATCGAAACAGGAATCAAGCATATATACTAACCCTCAACGAGCGCCACTTTGATTCTACCCACTGTGGAGATATATCTTCAACTCCAACAATAGTTCCTGAAAACCTAACAAATGAAGGAATTTGAATCGATAAGCAAAATCCATATTGATATAGTTACTTTGATAAAGACTTGGCATATAGAATATATCATTTACCTTCTTTCGGGGGAGTCCTCACCCTCGAATCGCATTTTAAAGCGCATTCCAACTGAAAAGGCATTGTTAACAGCTTCGATATACTTGTTCAAGCCAATGATAAACTGGCTGGTCCTGAAAAACAATAGGCATTCCAAATATGTAAGAAATTTTTAATGATCACAANTCTCACTAGAATGAAAATGAATGAAAGAAAATGTGAAAACAATGTTTAATAAATATATGGGTGTGATATTTTCTATTTTTATCTTTTATTTTTTTTCTAAAAATAATTATTTATTATTCTCTCACTAAAAAAGAGTTGAAGCTGTGTTTGTCTCCTTTCTTGGTGGTGTGTAGTGCGTGAAGCTAACCTAACTAACCATGGTTAAGTTTTTTTTATTATGTTGGGTTTAACTTTTTTAAGTTTATTTTTAGGTACAAGACAATTTCCGTGATGTATGATTTTTTATTTTTTATTTTTTTTTTTGTTATATGTATATAACTTTTGGACTGAATAATGAATACCATGTATTAAATTATTCAACAACTTTATTAAAAGTTTGTTTGGTACCTTGTGAGTATTTAATTTTACCAAAGTTAATTCATTTATGTAGTTTTAAGGATGTATTATTAAATATTAAATGAGAGGGCCAACATAGTTATAAATATTTTTACAAAACTTGAATTTCGTTCAGTTGTTATAATGTTATACGGATTTTGGACATTTATAGTGTCACATATGCATGATCCTGTCAAAACAAAAGTGTCTCATATGCATGAAATAAAAATTAACTATAAATGATATGCAAAGTAGATATTTTCGTATTTTCTAACTTTTTAACAGATTTTATTTTATGGAATAGATTGAAAGTGGATCTTTGCATAATATTTTTTTTATTAACCAAAATTATATCAATATTAACATAAATATATGTATATTAAAATTGGATTTTTTATGATAGTATAAACGGAAAAATATACGAAGAATTTATTTTATATAAACTAAATTTATGTTTTATATTAAAAATGCTAGTGGACTAATAATAAATAATAAATATATACTACAAAACTGTTTTTATTTTTGTTATTATAATTCTAAGTCTCAGAAAACAATCGCAACTAGGGGTGGCAATCGAGTCGTGTCCGTGTTAACCTATTCGGGTTCGCGTGTTGGCGGGTTAGTATAACCTCAACCCAAACACGACCCATTTATTAATCGTGTCAAGAAACTCAACCCTAACCCACACCTGCATAACACGTGTAACCCATTTTTGACCCGTTTAACCTGTTTAAATAAATAGGTCAGATAGTGAATAAGGTTAGTGATTTGTTGATTTAACTAGTTTAAATGCAAAAATGATATAAGAATTTAAAATATGATAAAAATAACAGACAAAAAATAACTATACAATAGTTTTCTCAGTTATAAGCGTCAATTTCTATGATATATAAAGTATAATCGTAATTCAATTGTATTAAGTACATAACACAATACATTTAATCCACATCCAACATAAAAAGGCATGATATATATTTTATTTTTAGAGTCTTATATACTTAAACGTGTTCACGGGTTGACCTGTTTAATATTTACTCAACCCAAACACAACCCATTTATTAAACGGGTTAGACGGGTTGACCTGTTTTTGACCCAAACCTGTTTATCCTCAACCCAAACCTGTTTAACTTCGTGTCGGGTTCGTGTCGTTTATCGTGTCGTGTCGAGAATTGCCACCCCTAATCGCAACCATGAGAGCACTAGCTTATCAATTTGATTTCTTTATGAACACCTTTTAAATGTAGTATTAAGGATCTTCTGAAAGCTAAATTTATTCAAGTTATAAAAATAATTTAACAAAAAAAAATATAAAACAAAAATGATACAATGTGTAATCATTCATATTTATTCACGCATTTTTTATATATGACGACAACAACAACCAAAAAATAAATAAATGCATCGTAAAAAATCTAGCTTCAATCTACTTTTGGGATTTTGATTTAAAATTTAAATTAGTCGAATTGTTCATAATATTATATTACACACCTCGATAAAATTAAGACGAAATACAAACAATATAATTGTATTAAAAAAAACATAGCATAACTCGTAAATTCAATTATAATATAAAAAACAATAATTGTTTCTAATTAACTTAAGTGTATACCTTCTGAAAGTCGCCCAACTCGAAAGTAAAACCCGAAACAAGATATTTGAGTGAACTATGAGTTATTTAGTAAATAACTTTGATGTTCTAAACCAATGGTGGTGGTGACCTTTATATATAGGAAGCAATAAATGTGAAATTATTAAGACATTAAATTTTGGCTAATAATAGCAAAGTGTATATGTAATATGTTATATTATATTAATATATCATATTATGGTGGATTGATGGCATATCCTATTATTAGAAGAGAGTTAAAATAAAAATAAATAGTGTGACAAAGTTACAAAGAATTTTAATTAAATTGCATTATATTATTATCATAATGTGTTATACTGTAATATATAATATTTCTTATATCATATATTATATCAACTTATAGATATTACATAATATTATATTAAAATGTATTAACTTTTATATATATTATTATATTGTCTTATATTATATTATATGAATTATCAGACGTTTAGTTCAACATTATGAATCACAACATACATGAAGTCCATATTTTCACTAAAGAAATAAATTCTATTTAAAAAAAACATGATATAGCATGCTTATCTAAATTTGAGATTATCGAATCTAGCGTGTCAATAAATGCAATAAAAACAATACTCAATTGCGTTTGAGGTAAATATGAAATAAATTGATACATATGATTTTATATTTCTTGTCAAAGACACATAATAAGTGCTATTTTTTTTTTATTAATATCACACTATGTTCACAGTTGTAATAAAATGTTATAATTTATAGTAATTATGGATGAGATTTTTTTATGACGATTATTATTATTATTCATTTTTTTATTATAATTGAATGGACTATTTATTTTACTAGACAAATATGTGAAATCCTTTACTACATAATTTGGTTTTCAATTTGATAAAATATTACTTTCTACAAGATGATGAAAAAAATGACACGTACTCATTTGTCTTTTTTTCTTTTTTTTTTTCTTTTAGACTTAAGTGGAAAACTTGTTATATTCTCTTTGATTTATAAAAATTACACTCAAATCTAGAACTTTAAAAAAATAATCTTAATCTAATTTTAAGAATTTATGAGTAAAATTCATTGTTTATATGATTTCTAGTAAATTTATTAATTTAAGAGACACCACTCGATTTTATAATTTTTTATAACCACATTATTATTATTATTGTTATTGTTGTTGTTATTATTGTTATAATCAGTGTACTATTACTAATATTATTAAATTAATGATAATAAAATACGGAAAACTTATTATACACATGATATTACACATACCAAGATAAATTGTGCCGATTATTGAAATATGCAAATAAATACACAGGTTTAGATAAAAAAAATCATGCCCAAGTAACTTGATATAAAATCTAGTTTAGTAATTTATTATTAAACTCCACACATGCATATATGCTTATACATATGACAAAAGTGTGAAAGTTTTATATTTCTAAGTAAATTATTGTGTATATTTTAACTCTCGTTTTGTTTATGTTATATATATTTATCAAACACTTGATGATTTTTTATCTAAAAAACACCTTATATTAGTATTACTTTTGAAGTAAAGTGATTGTAAAAAAAGCCTAGTGTATACACGGGTTATAAACTAATACAATAATAATAAAAGTTTTATAATGAAATAATCATATAAAACTACTTGTCTTAATTATTTATCTTATGAAGGTTTAGAATTGTCTGTAGAAAAGCCGAGGTTTAAATGTATTTAACAAAAATTTTAATAGTAAAATTACTTAATTACCTTTGAAAGTAATTCACGTTATTCAGTTTAATTTAGTTAATTAGTAGTTATAAAATCAAACTCTTCAAACCCCGAGATTTTACTTGCTTTTTAAAAAATATAAAAATACAAAAAATAATCATCCTTCAACCCTTAGACCTAATTCGTCGTACATTTCGAGCCTTCACAATACTATTCCTTTAAAGGACAATCAATCCCCCGTGTCTTAGCTATACTACACTACAACTATTAGGTACACTCTCTAGGAGGATTGTAAAAACTTCTTGAGTTTACAATTATCCACATCAGTAATTTATTGTTCACACATGATTGATTAAATACTGATGTATATGGATCTTGGGGGAAAAAATCTTTTCATGTAAATTGTGATTTTAATTTAGTCTTCTGTTGTGCAACTTGATATGATTAATTACTTATTTAATTGGTAATAAAATTTAAAATTGATATATGTTACACTGCATTTTCAATCAGTTAGGATAAAAAGTCGTATGTTCTTATAAAAAATTAATATCCGTAATGTACGACTTTTAACCTGCACTGAATTAATTGTCATAACCTTTATGGCGAATATTATGGTTCGGAAAGTTTGCTTTATTGATAACTTTTTGTCATAAGTTAATTTAAGTATAGTTGGTTGTTAGTCAGTAGTCATAACTGCTACGTTTCCTGTAATAAGTAAATTTGTATAAAGTTATACGTCATTTTAACTTTTACACTGAAATTCAGGCTTTAAACATCATTTCGCAATTGATCTCATCCACAAGTATAATGAATATTTTCAAATGGCAAATTTACTAAAACAAATCAAATCTAACTATGGCACCTAAATAAAGTGGCTTTTGTAAGTTAATTTTTGTGTGTTTTAGTTTTGGAAAATGAAAAGAACATTTGTCTTGATGAAAATTTATGAAAATTACTATGAAAAGACTAAGCTACTCAAGTAGTGGGTGATTGAGTCAGCAGATAGATGAGGAATTGAGGCTCCAACTTGGGTCATAAAAAACTTTAATGAAAAAAACAACATATTTAATAACCAAACCAGGTGTAGGTGTATTTATAGGTTAGTATTAAAACTTGAAAATAAATATATCATCTCATCACTAATCCATGAACAAAAGAAAAAAAATGATGGGGAAGTTTTCAACCTTTAGGCAGTGTACCTAATCATTCTAAAGTAGTATAAGTAAATACTGTAAGAAGTTTGTACCCAAGCGGAACAACTAGGAAGAAATGAAGGCGGCTTCCTGTTGTTCTAATGGATTGAGTTATGTTTGGTATCTTCAAGTTTATCAAATAGCAGTAAACTTACAGGGGTTTGAGATCAATTATTGGAAAACAGAAAATCACGATAAAATAAAAATATAACAATCGCATAAGATAAAAGCAACTATTTATGTACAATATACTAATAATTCAAAGAAACCAACAATTACTTAATTTTAGCAAGCACGTGAAAATGATTTTTTATGTGATGCCCTCGACTTGGGTGATCGAGTCACAACACCTACGGATATAATATATTCAGGAGTTGGATCGGCTAGCTTAACGCTTCTAAATACGCAAGACACATAATTTCCAACGAGTCAAATCAAACCTTGGGCATACAATGGTTCACCTAGCACGAATACCAAGCCCTAGATATGCAACTTCACCTCAAGTGAGATTATCTTATATATTTACATAAAATACTAATTGGTGATCAATTTTTATAGTATTTAACTGTCCTCTAGCTATAGGTTTGATTTTTTTTAAGAAAAAATAACATACAATTCACAACATCCTTCGTCCATTGGATGAGTTATAAGACATTACAAGCCTTAGACATCATACCACAACTAAAAAAAAACATAGATTATTCAATAGATTTTCTCATCAAGAAAACTTGCATGTTTTCAAATGCTTAATGCATCAACATAAAGTATTTAACAACGTGTCATATATTTGAAATAACTATAAGGCTATATTTAAACATTTTCTTAATAAAAGCATCAAACATGAGGGAAAAAGAATTATCTTTGACTTACATTTCTCCTCTAAGGTCATCCAATATGGTAAACCTTTTAGAAGTTTTATACTTGTGTTGTGACATTAAATTATAAACCTTTTTTGTTTTATAAACTTGTTCATCTTTATATAAACCTTTTCATAACCCACCATAGTAGATACCTGAAAAACGTGTAATTTTTAATCATATACAGTGAACTTTAATACAGTAAACTTTAACTTTAAAACATTCTCATACTAAGGTAAGGATCCAGTGGGAAGAAAACTTAAAATGAGAAGAATAAGAAATAACTATAACCGCATATTTGAGATGCATCGACTTGAATTAGATGCATCTATATTCATTTAGATGCATCATAATTAGTTTCGAAAGTGATTTTGAAGTGAAAACGATGCAAAATGGTACTAACAACTAATTTGACCCACAGAAGACGAAAAATACATAAGATTCGTCTAACTTGATAAAATGCATCTAATATTTGTATATGCATATAATTTTTAGCTAGAAAATATATTATGGTGCATTTAAAATATTAGAGACGTATCTAACTAAAATTGATTAATCTCTAATGTGTAATTGTAGTTATTTCTAGTCATTGTTATTTTAAAGATTATTCTCGTTTGATCTTTAGTCTCTCATACTAAAGTAACTTATTTCATCCACAACTATCTATCTACACTACTTGGAGTATATACTAACAATATTTAATGCTTTCGAGAATAAAAAACAATTATTAAAATATGGAGTATTCTCAGTAATGAATCAAAATTTTCTCTAAATTTTTAGAGTATGACATGATTTTTGACACTTCATTCTCTAAACTATATGAAACCGCGCAAAGCGACGGTGTATAGCGGCAAATAATTATACTTGCAAACTTATGGTTCTCATGTGACCTTTGATCAGGGTCGCCCCGTTGATTTCGGATGCCCTGTGCCATAATTACAAGTACGCTGCATTATTCAAAAAAATATTATTCAAAAAAATATGAACATATTCACTAATTTACAATATGTTAATTTTCTCATGTGAAATATTGACGTTTATGATATTGTGATTTATTGTATTCCACTAATGAATATGTTTAGATAGTTTGAATATAAATTGGTGTATTAGATCAACCTATGGTAATATTTGTTTATATAATAATTAGTCAGGTTCATTATATTTTAAGTTTTAAGAAATTTAAGAATTCAAGAAATGACATGCACTTTTTATAAGTAACAAAGATAAAGAGTAAAATGTTGTTTTAATATATAGCAATTTTTGTGTCCTAAATAAGTCATCTAATTTATTTTATATTTGTATTTTTTAGGAAGGCATTTTATATTTGTTACTTACAATTTCCATGTGTGACTTATGAGTGTTATAACTCTCATACATTATGTTGAACACCTCGCGTTATTTCTTTTTTTTTTATACATCTTCTTCATTAGGTAGAATCAAGTTTACATATGCTACATGAGTACATGATTGATAAAATGAATTTAACATCACATTTTAGATTAAACAAGTCATTTTGCCCGCGCGTTGCTGCGGGATATTTTTTTTTTTTTTTTTTTGGTAACTTCGATTATGTAGTATTGACTGGTCTCAAAACCAACAGGTATTGTCACACGAGCTAGCCACTTGTGAATGACTAACCGTAACAAATAAACCCTGAAAGTCTAGAGCACAATGCAATGAAATCCTGAGGAGTATAGTGTTTCCCCGGGTCGTTAAAGTCCCAACGAGGTTGAAATTGTATTTGAAAAACGATTTTGGGAAGAGTGATTTGGGAATAGTAACCAGATTGTGAATGATTATTTGGATTTTTACACTACTGATTGCTTGCAAATGAAAATGAGAATTCACAATTACAGATATGACAAATATAACACAAAATGCAAATAAGCAAAGTACAGGGACTAAAATTGCCAATTTCCAAATTACAGGGACTGAAAATGACAAGTTCCAAACTTCGGGGTGAAAAATGAAAATTTTGAAACTTTTAATATTAAAGAAAATTAAAATCTAAAAAGAAAATATTTTAATAATATTATATTAATTTAATATTAACTATTTAATTAAAACTATTTTAATTAACTTAAAAACTATTTATATTAAACCTAACAATATTTTAATTACAATTTTAACTTAAGAAATTACAAAATTATTTTCTAAAAACCTAAAATGACTTAAAATACTTATAAAAAGTAAAAATAAATATTTTTGTCTTTTTGTGGATCTTTTATAAATTAAAAACCTAATTAATAATTAAAACCTAATTAAACTCTTTAAAATAGAAAAATGAGAAAATGAAAAGTGAAAATTACAAATTTAATTTTTACAGATTCTACTTAATGTGAAAAAGATAGAAAAATTATAAAAATGAAAATTATATTAATTATAAACAACTATTCTAAATTCTTTTTGGTTTTTCTAATTAAACTGTTTTAAATAAACTTAAACCTAATAATTATTAAATTAAAAGTAAAAATTCTAGAAAAATTACTAAAAATACTAAATATTATGTAGAACCTAGGAAAATTATAAAAACTTGCTACTGTTTAACAAATTTATA